>CM038717.1:9238946-9371446 GCA_021613375.1 Megaleporinus macrocephalus
AAAATAATGAGAGAAGAATGAGAGAGGGGGTGATGAATAGGAGAGCACATAAGAGAGAACAATAAGAGATAACATGAAACTAAAAGAGAGAGAGAGGGAAAGTGTAATAAGGCGGAAAGAAAGAAAGAGAAAGAAAAATGAAAGAGTAAGAGACACGAATAGCAGAGAGCGAGAAGAATGAAAGAGAAGGAAAGAAGATGGATAAAAAGATTCAACAGCGAAAAAGGGCAAAATCAAGATTCTAACCTGAAAAAGAGACAAAAAATGAGAGCAGACTGAGCAAAGAACAGAAAGAGAGAGAGAGAAAGAGAAAGATGTTCTAAATAATAGCAGAGCAGATACTGTAATACCCCACCACCTCCCCTCTGACCGCTGCAGTGGTGGTCTCTGAATGTTCCATACTGAAGGTAGGATTATCAGCAGTGTTAGCTGATGGTAGCTCAGCGCTCCAGCTCGGAGTGCAGCTGTGGTTCATTGGCCAAACAGCCTGAACATCAAACACCGCAATTAACCAGCACAATTCTCAGGATGGATCAGAAGCACAAACTGGGAGTAATAGATGCTGATTAGCAGCACTCACCACTTACTGAAAACAACAACAGATACCTACACAATGTGATAATTAACAAGAGGCTCATTAATAACACAGCAACACACTCTCCACACTCATTAACAACAACACTACATGCTTATTAACGTCTTAGTATCTAACATAATTAGAGGCTTATGAAAAACAACACTGGTTGCTTCATAACTTACTCTTGGACCAAAGAACTCACTTGCAACTCGATCGACTGTCCGCAGGATTATAAAAACTAAACCATTGAGATCTCTAAAGGCTGCGACTGTGTGCTTGGAAACAGTCCTGACCTGTCGTCTGGAGTTAGCTGATGAGTTTGAAGGAAAATACTTGGGCCTTCAGTCACTTTCATGGTTGCTCTGATTCCACATGGAAAAAAGCTGTGAATGATCTGACCTCCAGTATAAATATACTGTAGCATCGGTACAGAAGAGCAAAGGCTCATGTATACTCACTCTTTCAAGCGATATAACCTCTCAGTCAGCTCCGTTGACATGGTTGTTGAGCAACTAGGGATGGCCTTTTTTAATCGGAATATGCGATCAGCTGATGTTTCTCTAATTTAGCTGATCTCTGAGAGCTGATCGATGGCATTAAACAAATGAGCCTGATTTGTATTTCCAGCTAGCGTTTCATCCAGAAAGAGGAAACCTCTGTGAAACCCCCTCCAGCCAGGTCCCTGCAATTCCTATCTGAAATCTCCACTAGGTGGAAAAACATACTCTAGAAAAAGAGAGAAATGAAAGAGAGAGAGAGAAAAGGGAGAGAGAGAGAAAAATGATAGAAATGAGAGAGAGAAAGAGAGATAGAGAAAGAGAGAGAGAGTAATGAGAGAATGAGAAAAAGAGAGAGAGAATAAGAAAAAGAGAGAGAGAAAGAAAGGGAGAAAAAGAAAGAGAGTGTGAGGGAAAGAGAGAGCAATAGGGAAAAAGAAAGAGAAAAAAGAGAGAAAGAAAAGGAGAGAGAGAAAGACAGAAAAAGAGAGAAATGAAAGAGAGAGAAAGAGAAAACAGGGAGAGAGAGAAAAAGAGAGAAATAAAAGAGATACAGAAAGAGAGAGAGAAATGAGAAAAAGAGAGAAAAAGAAAGAGAGAAAAAGAGAAAGAGAGAGAAAGAAAAGAGAGAGGGAGAGAAAGAAAAAAGAAAGAAATGAGAGAGAGAAAAAGAGAGAAATGAAAGGGAGAAAAACATACCCTTTCATTTTTGTCAGACTGGCTAAAGCAGCGGCCTCGCCAGAACTGTTTATGGTGTTTACCGCATGTGCTGATAGAAAACCACGTCCGTCTGGCAGTTTGTCACCGTATGTGACATCCGGGGTGTTCTGTAACATCTGTAACATCTGTAACATCAACGTGTCTCGTGGGGAAACCAAAACAAAGACATTTAACACTACTAATCTGACAAGGCGCTTAAGAGTACATCACGCGGCTGAATACACCTTTGACACTTTGCTGTACATCCTGTACATTTGCACTCCTGGACACTATTTAACACTTTGCTGTACATCCTGTACATTTGCACTCCTGGACACTATTTAACACTTTGCTCTACATCCTGTACATTTGCACTCCTGGACACTTTTTGCTGTACATCCTGTACATTTGCACTCCTGGACACTATTTAACACTTTGCTGTACATCCTGTACATTTGCACTCCTGGACACTATTTAACACTTTGCTCTACATCCTGTACATTTGCACTCCTGGACACTTTTTGCTGTACATCCTGTACATTTGCACTCCTGGACACTATTTGACACTTTGCTGTACATCCTGTACATTTGCACTCCTGGACACTATTTAACACTTTGCTCTACATCCTGTACATTTGCACTCCTGGACACTATTTAACACTTTGCTGTACATCCTGTACATTTGCACTCCTGGACACTTTTTGCTGTACATCCTGTACATTTGCACTCCTGGACACTATTTAACACTTTGCTGTACATCCTGTACATTTGCACTCCTGGACA
The DNA here is from genome assembly GCA_021613375.1 of Megaleporinus macrocephalus. Taxonomy (NCBI): domain Eukaryota; kingdom Metazoa; phylum Chordata; class Actinopteri; order Characiformes; family Anostomidae; genus Megaleporinus; species Megaleporinus macrocephalus. Next base: position 9,241,503 of record CM038717.1, read on the forward strand.
CTTTTTGCTGTACATCCTGTACATTTGCACTCCTGGACACTATTTAACACTTTGCTCTACATCCTGTACATTTGCACTCCTGGACACTATTTAACACTTTGCTCTACATCCTGTACATTTGCAATCCTGGACACTATTTAACACTTTGCTCTACATCCTGTACATTTGCACTCCTGGACACTATTTAACACTTTGCTCTACATCCTGTACATTTGCACTCCTGGACACTATTTAACACTTTGCTGTACATCCTGTACATTTGCACTCCTGGACACTATTTAACACTTTGCTCTACATCCTGTACATTTGCACTCCTGGACACTATTTAACACTTTGCTCTACATCCTGTACATTTGCACTCCTGGACACTATTTAACACTTTGCTCTACATTCTGTACATTTGCACTCCTGGACACTTTTTGCTGTACATCCTGTACATTTGCACTCCTGGACACTATTTAACACTTTTTGCTGTACATCCTGTACATTTGCACTCCTGGACACTATTTAACACTTTGCTCTACATTCTGTACATTTGCACTCCTGGACACTTTTTGCTGTACATCCTGTACATTTGCACTCCTGGACACTATTTAACACTTTGCTCTACATCCTGTACATTTGCACTCCTGGACACTTTTTGCTGTACATCCTGTACATTTGCACTCCTGGACACTATTTAACACTTTGCTGTACATCCTGTACATTTGCACTTCTGGACACTTTTTGCTGTACATCCTGTACATTTGCACTCCTGGACACTATTTAACACTTTGCTCTACATCCTGTACATCTGCACTCCTGGACACTATTTAACACTTTGCTCTACATCCTGTACATTTGCACTCCTGGACACTTTTTGCTGTACATCCTGTACATTTGCACTCCTGGACACTATTTAACACTTTGCTCTACATCCTGTACATTTGCACTCCTGGACACTATTTAACACTTTGCTCTACATCCTGTACATTTGCAATCCTGGACACTTTTGCTGTACATCCTGTACATTTGCACTCCTGGACACTTTTTGCTGTACATCCTGTACATTTGCACTCCTGGACACTATTTAACACTTTGCTCTACATCCTGTACATTTGCACTCCTGGACACTTTTTGCTGTACATCCTGTACATTTGCACTCCTGGACACTATTTAACACTTTGCTCTACATCCTGTACATTTGCACTCCTGGACACTTTTTGCTGTACATCCTGTACATTTGCACTCCTGGACACTTTTTGCTGTACATCCTGTACATTTGCACTCCTGGACACTATTTAAACACTATTTAATTTTTATTTACCTTATTGTTTTTTTGTACTGTGTTTGTAACTGATGCTGGCTGCTAAATTTCGGGATCAACTTCGGGATCAATAAAGTATCTATCTATCTATCTATCTATCTATCTATCTATCTATCTATCTATCTATCTATCTATCTATCTATCTATCTATCTACAGTAAGTATCAGCAAACAGCAGAGCTAGCACGCGCAGCTAGCACAAAACTAATAACACAGAACACCGTGCAGACCAGATCGGACTGGTATGAACAGTACAGCAGCAGCAACAGCCAGAGAGCTAAAGAACCACAGTTAGAGTGGCTGAGTTTATAGCGCTAGATAAGTGTCGACCATGTTTCATGACTTGCTTGTGCTAATAATTGCATGTAGACCTGCTGTGGCATATAGCCCCGCCCTCAATCAGTATCGGCTATTGGCTGATCACGCTGAACAGTGATCGGCGATTGGAATCGGCCTCAAAAAAGCTGATCGGTCTGATGAGAAAAAGCTGATGAGGGCAATTGGAGTTAATTAAACACGCCGTCGATGGATGAGCTCGTAGTTCTGTATTTAAAAAATGTTCTGTATTTATGAAAAACAATGATGCAGTGAAGTTACATCATGGTTATTCATGGCAATTTCTAACCAACTCACAACTAATCTTCAAAAAGTCCCACCGTTTCTCCTTCGTCATATTCGTATGGAATTTGTCGCGTCTTGCACTGCCCCCCATCCCCCAAACATCCGTATTTAACGCTGAGTGCAGGATATAAATGAGTCACAGACACAGGGGAGGTGCTGATCCCGCACAGAGTAGTGTTCTGTTGTTAGAACACCACCAGAAAGAGAACATACAGAGCCACTAGCCATTCACCTTAATGGTGACCAACCCCCATCCCCCATACATGCACCCCCAACACAGAATAACACACGCAATCGACCAGCTTGAGCCAAGTCCCATTACACAAGCACAAACCTCACCTCCTAGCTGACGTGACTCCACACCCTCCATGGTGAAGCCCTTAATAGGTTTACTTGCACTATCACCACCATCATGCCTACCTCTGGCATAAGGCCTCACAGCGCCAGCCCCGTCTACCGACCTACACCAGCCCCATCATCAGGCTTTAAGAGCTGGCTTTCTCATGCTGCTTTCTCACGTCGGCCCCTATGTTGGGCCGCTCTACACCAGCTTTGTGGTCAAACCTTCGTATGCCAGCTCTGCCTTTCAGCCTTGAGTTCCTGGTTGAACGTTTATCTCATTTTGCAAGTGAAGTCAAACACCCCAGTATCTACACCACTAGGGGGCCAGTGTTATGACTTCTTAGGTTAACAGCTACACATGTAGAGGCAGTAAAGACCCCCCACCCCTAATCACCCACAAAAATATCATCAAAAAATGGTGATCAAACATGATTTAGAAGGACGTGGAAAGACCTGTCGCGTCTAACGTCCTACCAATTCTGAGAGCGTGTTTATATGCGTGCTGCTGCCAGAAATAGGCCTGAAATCAATTTTTCGGAGAGCATCTGTGCGTCTTCTCGACATATATGGTAATTTGGGTTGAAATCATTTGGAATTCAAATTGAGGGCAACTAAAACAGCACTAATGACTTGTTAAAACAACGTACCAATCAGTAAACAAAACACCTCCTATCGCCTCCGCCGACCTCGCTGTTGTGTGCTATCTGTCGCTGCGTGGATGACATGCAACCCATCAGCTTTACAATTACTCATGCTAGCTCATTAGCTCACCACTATACCGGAGCTGCTGCATGGACAGCAATTCATTCTCTCACTGATCAAAGTAGTTAATTCTTCAAGCTTAGTTTAGCAACCACGAGAGAAGCTTAGCAGACCCAGGCGCTGACTCAGCACTTCCTATAACCAATTAATACACAAAATGTGGACTGTGAGCGTTTCACACTGATAGGACTCAAAAATAGCCTGATTCCATTGTACCAGCCACTTAGCTCCAGCGGTGGTTTATTGGCTGTATGTAAAGATCTATGCTGCAATATTTCTTATGTCAGTCAATGTCAAGCTACTCACACTTAAAATAAAAAAACCTCACTGCTAATGAGGTTCCAATTAACTGTAAAGAAAAAAAAGCCTTTAATCTTCAAGGAATATATTTTTCTATTAAAGTGATCAACGGCAAAGGCGATAGAAGGTTAACATGAAAGTCAGTGATTAAGAAAGATGAATGGTGGTTGTGATTAAATTGCCAGTGAGGTAATCAATTTTTCCGTTGCCCATGGTCTCTGTTTGTGTCACCTTTAGAGAGAGAGAGAGAGAGAGAGAGAGAGAGAGAGAGAGAGAGAGAGAGAGAGAGAGAGAGAGAGAGAGAAAGAAAGAGAGAAAAAGAAAGAGAGGGTGAGAGAAAGAGAGAGCAAGAGAAAAAAAGAAAGAAAAAAGAGAGAGAGAAAGAAAGAGAGAGAGAGAGAGAGAAAGAGAGGATGAGAGAAGGAGAGAGAGAAAGAAAGAAAAAGAAAGAGAGAGAGAGCGAAAGAAAGAAAGGGAGAAAAAGAAAGAGAGAGAGAGAGAAAGAGAGAAAAAGAGAGAAATGAAAGAGAGAGAGAGAAAAGGGAGAGAGAGAGAGAAAAATGATAGAAATGAGAGAGAGAAAGAGAGATAGAGAAAGAGAGAGAGAAATGAGAGAACGACAAAAAGAGCGAGAGAGAATAAGAAAAAGAGAGAGAGAAAGAAAGGGAGAAAAAGAAAGAGAGTGTGAGGGAAAGAGAGAGCAATAGGGAAAAAGAAAGAGAAAAAAGAGAGAAAGAAAAATAGAGAGAGAGAAAGACAGAAAAAGAGAAAAATGAAAGAGAGAGAAAGAGAAAAGGGGGGAGGGAGAAAAAAAGAGAAATAAAAGAGATACAGAAAGAGAGAGAGAGAAATGAGAAAAAGAGAGAAAAAGAAAGAGAGAAAAAGAGAAAGAGAAAGAAAGAAAAGAGAGAGGGAGAGAAAGAAAAAAAGAAAGAAATGAGAGAGAGAAAAAGAGAGAAAGACAGAGAAAGAGAGAAATGAAAGGGAGAGAGAGAGAAAAAGAGAGAAATAACAGAAAGGGAGAAAAAGAAAGAGAAAGAGAGAAAAAGAAAGAGAAAGAGAGAGAGAAAGAAAGAGAAAGGATGAGAGAGAAAAAGAGAGGCAGAGAGAGAGAGAGAGAGAAAGAAAAAGAAAGAATGAGAGAAAGAAAAAGAGAGGCAGAGAGAGAGAGAGAGAAAGAAAAAGAAAGAATGAGAGAAAGAAAGAGAGAGGCAGAGAGAGAGAGAGAGAGAGAGAGAGAGAGAGAGAGAGAGGAAGTGAGGAGAGGAAGTTGAGAGTAAAGTGAGAGAGTGACTGTGGGAATGTGAATCTTATATTAGAGTTAGAGTTAGTTAGCTGTTTTCCTCACAACACAGTCCGGTTTGATAGCAAGGCTTTGAGAAGGTTTTGAGAATCACAACCATCTGTGCATAATCTGAAAGTGTGCTGTATCATGTAGTGTGGAGACTTCACTGACGACCAAAGATCAAGGACAAAACTGTTGGCAAATAATGTCATTGTGTTTTGGGTCCCTGGTCCTGTAGTGAGGGGTCAAGCATAATTTGTCATTCCCAGAGTACTCAGCAAAGTAGCTGCTCTCCTGCTGTTTCACTACTGATCTCACACGTACAACTAGAGTTCAGTGCTAGCTCTATATCCCCCTACAGTGACCTTCCTGCGTCACCAGGCTAATTCGGCTAAAAATAACAGTTTAAGAAATCCACAGCCAATATTGTTAGACAGCCATGGGTCTCTCCGAAAATAGTGAAAACTATAAGGACATTAAGATTGATTAAGATGGACTACTGATTAGTCTAGCAAGACGTAGTGGTTTGAGCAGGAAATAATCAAGGGGAAACATTCCCAGCAGCACCTGGAGCCATGGCGAGCCAGCGTGTGTGTGTGTGTTTGGAATAAAAAATATTTACTCTGATATTCCACACCTGCCTCCTGATGAAGGCAGTCTGAGGCTTATTTTAATCAGAAGTGCCCATTTTTAAGCCTGTCATCTTTGCCTTAATTACGGCCTTAATAAATAAATGAATGACAAACAGCTTCCAGTGAATTTGGGGAAATTGGAACAAGTGGATTTAACCTTAATCCAGTACTGAGGAACCAATATTCATAACAAGCAATGTAAATAGAGCACATTTAAATTTGGAATGAAAATGACTGAATGATATCGTGCACTTTAACAAACAAGGGGTCTGTCTCAAAACCTAGTGAGTGTCTAAGTAGGCTGTCTAGGTAGGGAGCTGTTTAAGTAGCAGTGTTCTCTCCTCATCTCTCCTCATAAAACAGATTACTGAGACGCTCTAGTTAGACAGAGACTGTAGGTGCGTCCGAAATCGTACTTGATCAGTACGTACGCAGTTGGAGCTAGAGCGCACTGCCTGTCCGTTAAAGTAGTGCGCTCTCTCAGTGTGCGAATGTTTAGTATCCACGCAACTTCGGACGCACTACGCCCACCATCTTACCAACGTCCTGTGACGGAATACGTCAGACCATCACGGTAAATGTCCCGCCATTCATTCAAAAGCTCAGTTTACTGACAGATTTAGAGACTGTTTGTGACACCGTTTTGCGTGTTTGTCGAAATATCTACTCACGCGGTGTCGAGCTGTAGCTCAGAGAAGACGAAACAGGAGGAATTTAATTATTGTTTACCTCAGAAGCAGCGCTAACTCCGGTAGCGGCAGTTTACTAGCCGTAGCTACGTACACACAGCCGGCGTACCGCGTTTCACCACACTTTCTCCTCCGCTTTGAAGTACGTCATCCGGGGACTTTTCGCGTACTGCTCGATGAGCACTACGTATTCGGACACTCTAGTCACTCTCGCGCACTGCTTTTGCGTACTGTTCAGTATGGAAGTACGGGATTTCGGTCGCACCCTGTGTCATGCCTTGTTCCCGCCCACTGCAGCACGCGACCAGTGTTTTAGCTGGTTGCTAAGCTATCAGCCAGCATCCAAAACTATAGTCCGAGGCTTAGAAATCCGCCAACATAAATGCTAATGGCTCGAGTATAAAACTGCAAAATGGTGAAGGACTCGTTACAGAGTTGATAATAAAATACTGTTTTGTGTGATTATATGACCAGAAACACATTAAAACTCCAGAGAGAATCAAAATAACTCACATTTTAAAACGACTTCAGCATACGTCTTGAGTGCATAGTATGATGTAAAATGTTGTCTATGTAGGCAGCTTACTAGGTTTTGAGACGCACCCTATATATCAAACAAACTATGGACGACCTACACTGACAAGAAAAGGGCTCTCAGTAGTAGAGTGTACCAAATAGTGGTCATATCAGGGAATCAGTGGAGGGTAAATGAAAACGAACACCACCATGTATGTATCTTTTGAAATTTCCAATGCTGTGTACTCACCTAGCTTGTTTTCAAAGTTGACCTGAGCCCTGTTGGAGCTGTAATAGTCTTACCAGAGGGGGTCCAATTCATATGAGATAAAGCATCTCTTAAATTTCCCCTGATTAAACGAAATTAAGACGTTATCATGCAGATGTTTACAACAGCACTACACAACACCACAGTTCTGAACAATCTTTGTTCTTAATGTCCAGTATACTGGATGTTCATCACCTGGTATTGTGGTTCTACAGAAGCAGGTACATCACCACCTGAACCTTCAACTAAAACAAACATGGCAGTGGGTGAGATAGACATTTACCACCTCCAAGATCAGATCAAACACTATTTCTATTATGCATTTGTTTTTCAGAAATCTTTGTTCTTCTAGTTGGTCTGTCTTGTGGAAGGTAAAATAGAAAAGAGCACATATTTATTTGTACATTATTTTAAGAATCTGGACATCTACACGATGCTTTGATAAGTATAATAGACTTCAGCATTACAAAATCAATGTTAAAAGTAGAACATAATGTGTATTTACACCACTGCTGTGCTCCCTTCACTGGCTTTCTGTAGCTGCTCGCATTCAGTTTAAAGTTCTGATGCTTGCCTACAAAGCCAAGAATGGACCAGCTCCTCCTTACCTTATGACAATGGTCAAAAGTCGAACCGCACCTCGAGCCCTTCGGGCTTCAAGAACGGCTCGGCTTGACCCGCCATCACTTAAGATTCATGGAAGACACGCAAAAAAACGCTTCTCTGTCCTGGAGCCCAGATGGTGGAACGAACTTCCACTGGCTGTCCGAACAGCGAACTCTCTCGCGGTCTTCAAACGCAGACTGAAGACCACCATCTCTTTGTAAAGCACTTATTATCACTAATATACTAAAGTACTGGTATAAACTGTAATTGCACTTTATCTTCTAGGAACTCTGGCTAAGTATTTCACTTGTACTGTATGTAGTCTTGTATTTGTTCTCTTCTCTGTAGGTGTTCTGTAGGTGTAGGTATTCTGTAGGTGTTCTGTAGGTATTCTGTAGGTGTTCTGTAGGTGTTCTGTAGGTGTAGGTGTTCTGTAGGTGTAGGTGTTCCAGTCTTGCTAGGTATTGCATTGTCTTTTTTCTAGGTATCAGCACTGGCCCTGTGTTTATGGCAGTGTTTGAGTATAAGAGTGGTTTGGACTTAATCCTGTTGTACTAGATAGAGATTCATACTCTAACTGAACACTAAGCACTTTTGTAAGTCGCTCTGGATAAGAGCATCTGCTAAATGCCATAAATGTAAATGTAAATGTATTTAGTATTGATGGTATATTATGATACATGAATTTGGGGATACTGTATAATTTTTGAAGTTCACTGTTCAGTATATTAAACTGGCTAAAGAAATCTTGAAAAACAAATATATACAAAAAGAAAAACATGCATCTCCAAAATAGTAACATTACAGGAGAGGACAAAACCCTTCTTTACTGTCAACATAAGTAAATGTAAACAGGTTTCATTCCAAGTGAATTTGGAGCATTTCTATTGGCCTGTTCATCATGACACTTTCACAAGACATATAGAGAAGCTATTGTGTTCAAACAGTAAAATAGAGATACATGTTGTTGTTTCTTTTTTAACAATAATGATATATTAACTTTGGGATAACATGTTTTGGTTTTTAAAGGGTTAAGTCTCAGGACTGAGTAGAATACAGCTAGAAAATACTGATGCAAATTAAGATGTTCCATTAAAGCAGTGTAGGTGTCTACCAGTGGCCATTTCATTTTAAAACTTTAACAGAAAGATGTTTAGATATTTTGACTGCTTTTAAATATTTTTTCTTTATCATTTTCAATAAAATAGTAAACTATGCTACTTTCGTATAATAATGTGTATATATTTATATTATATATTGTAATATTGTCATAGTTCTGTCATATTTATCTATCTATCTATCTATCTATCTATCTATCTATCTATCCCGATGTGCACCGAACATAAACTTATATATATATATATATATATATATATATATATTATAGTGATTAAATAGATGAAAACATGTTTGATTTATTCATTTATTGGTCCATCGCTTCACAGTTAAGTGCAGATTAGAATATAGGACTTTTTGTTATTTGATGCTCCATCTAAATCTTTCTAAATGAATAAAACAAATGAATGTTCTCTAGCACATGTTCCTGAATCTGTTCACTATGAAAGATTGTAGGCTTTTGTTTACCTTGGATGCTCTGTGTTGCAGTACACTGCCATATACATGAAGGGAAATCCGTCCGTTGGGGTTACGCTAAATCTCTTTCTCTCTGGGGCCGGGATTATCTCATCTTAATTCCAAAAGAACATCAGCACATGGCCTCAGCCGGGTTATGAATGGAGGCGTTTTTAACCCATCAGTCAAGGCTGTCCTTCCCGGGATTTACTCTCTCTCTCTCTCTCTCTCTCTTTTTCTCTCTCTCTCTCACACACACACATACATCATACATGTACGGAGTGTAGTTTACCAGCTTTAAGTGTAAACAAAGACGTATAAGCATATTTCCATTCTAAGTCTGAGAGTTCTAGTGTCTAAAGATGGGGACAGAACATGTGGTCCACTAAAAGCTCCAGCCATCCAAACCGGTTACATAAGCACTTCAATTGCCTGTCTTTGAACGTTTATGGAAAACACAACATCCCTGAAGCAAAATGAAAACAAAAATACTCTCCAAAACAATTATATACCTCGCTAAAAGCTGCGAGAGAGCAATTTACACCTTCAAGCTATTCTTATTAATCCAACAGTGGTATCTATTAAACAGAGTAGTACCCCATTTAGAGGTGCCACTCCATTAGGTGGTGGAACGGTGGTAGCACATTTTGATGTGTAGTGGTGGAATGAGGTGGGATTAAGTTATTAGGTTGCAAGTAACAAGTGAATCTCAAGTCCCAATGAAGTCCCAAGGCAAGTCTCAAGTCAAGGCCAGGCGCCTGCTTCCAGAGAAGCCGATTAATGAGTTGGTGGTCCGGTGTTTCAGAATATGGAGGAGGTGATGCTTGTGTGCTTCCTGGAAATGCTGCTGCCAGGGAACCTGAGATGACATGTCCAGCTGGCCGCACTGGCCGGCTTTCAGTCTGTGGCAGGTGAGGTAAAGAGTCAGGGCTCCTACACACTGTAGCAGCATTTCCCTGGGGAATGGGACGCAGTGCCCAAGCTCTCAGCTGCAGTGTCCTGAGTAAGAGGACGTGGCTCAGAAAGCAGCCTGGGGGCACACTGCTGAGGCAGAGAGACTCGAGGAGCAGAACTCCTTATATTTGGAAGGTGGTCCATGTAGCTTTGCTACTACATATATATAAATACACACTACCACTCATAAGTTTGGGATCACAGTGAAATGCACTTGTTTTTAATGGAGTATCTTCCTTCCTTAACACAACAATGGACTGACGGGTCTCTAAAGAAAGTTTTATCTTTCTGGTCATTTTGAGTCGGTCAGCAAGCCATCAACTGCTGATGCTTCAGATACTAAACTAACCTAGAATGTTGTTCTCCCTTTTATACTCACTTATTAGTAGAATGTTTTTCAGCTGTGCATCACAATTGAGCAAGAGTGGCGGCCGTACCAGGAGGTTTATACAGAGGACTGAGAATTGCTGATAATAGGACTATATGCAAAATAAGCCTCTATACAAAAATAGGCTTTAATACAAACATTTTTATTTTTAAAAATCATCTGATGCACTTAAATTAATTGTGAAATGGACAATATTGTTTGTAAATTGCATGAATTGCATGAAAATTGCATGAAATGAAAAACAAAAAAACTGTGAAACTAAAATGCATCCTGGTGTGATTACATTTAAATATACACAACATTTGTTTTAATTCCAATTATACCCTCAAGACCTGGTAATGAGTCTCCAAAAGATATTTCAAAAACTAAATAAGGTACCTTGCTAAAACCTGTTGTGCCATGTAGAGGACATCCTGGCCTTTCCAGTGTGATGTATGGGGTGTGTCATTCACAACAGAAGTTCTGCCCTTTTTTTTTTTAAATAGCTGCCTCTCAGTAACCACATTTTATGGGAGAAAGAGAGGTACGTTGTTAAATAATAAGCTCTGTAAACATGTACATTCATTACTAATCAATTTTTAATTGATTACTACTTTAATTTATTCCTAATTTATTATGTTACATAATTGCACATTTAAAAATGAACATAAAAATAAAATGGATCATAAGAGAAGTTGGGTACTATGTGTGGAAAGTGTGAAACTTTGGCTCAAGGTTTGGAGTGATTAACACAGGTTTAGCTAGTGGGCCTGAAAACAGTTTAAACCTGGATTTTTTTTTTTAATCAAAGTAATGGTATCCTTTGGAATGGGTTATTATTTGCTTCTGTTTATGTTCATATATAGGGCATTTAAAATATTTCTTATACTGTCAAAAGTGGAAATGGTATAAAAAAGGAAAACAATGTTTGTTTACTCAGTTTTCATTTACATTATTTTCTAGGATTGAGTTGGTGCTGATGTTGTAGAAAGGTTTTTGGTCTGATGCAGAACAGAAAATAAGAAATATGTCCAGATGTCCACTATACATGACGTGACATGTTTTTGTTATCTAGTAGACTTATTTTATGTCGAAATTACTGAAATTCTCAAACTTTAATTTCTCTGGGTCTCAGGGATGCACTGTGGGAACAAAAACTCATCCGTATCTACATGTTAATTGACAATTTAATTTTTGTTTACATTGCGTATGCATTTCTTTATTAACATATGATTTTTTTCCCTTATCATATTTGTTTCAACAGCAGCCATATGTATATTTAGTTTAAAACAGTTTAAAAGTAGATTTTAAAACCTATTCAAGTATTAATTAATCTGTACATTATAACATTTGTGGTCTCTCACTTATTGATAATGAGACAAGCTAATAACTAATAACTTCCTCTAATTTGTCTTTCTGCAGTCTAAGAAATATATGCACCCAACATTTTATATCAACACACCTGCAAAGAAACCACATGGTATAGGAAGTGTTACATTTTAGCAGTAGGCCTACCTAACCAGTTGGGAAAAACCTTGGGAAGCTGAAACGCTAACACACTGAATAGCCAGAGGGCCAGAGCTATTCAGCCTGCTATCAATTCATATCGGCAATTTTTTCTGAGATGAATGCTAGGAGAGGCCTATATAACAGCGCAGCGTCTGCCAATGGGCTACAGATGATAAATGCTTGGAAAAACTGTGAGTTCCGGATAAGCATTTTTCATATAAGGGGGAAGCAATTTGTATCACATCCAAGAGATTTTATTTGAGGGAAAATATAAAGGCCATTTTTCACCTCCAGGCAAAACAAACCACAGCAAAACTTTGTATCAACTCGGCAAATCTCACACCAATTCCCTCCCAGTGAGGCCATTCCTATGGCCTGAGAGCATAAAGCGCCCAGCACAGTCCAAGGGTTTGTATATTTTGAACATAGTTTTAAAATGCAGGCATCAGCCAGAGGGGTACAAAGCCCCCCCAGCGCTGGGTAGTGGAGAAGTGGACCTGTGTTCTCTGAAGTGATGGCGATTCATCTACATCTAGGATGGGCTGGAGTAGCATTTGCATTGAACCATAATTCAACATTAGCAGCTGACCTCACAAGTTCTCTTGTGGCAGAATGCAACCAAATCCTCACTGCAATGTTCCAACATCTAAAAGTAAGCATTTTCAGAAGAGCACAGGCTGTGACAGACTCGTTTGCAAGTCAAAGTGTCCAGGTGCAAACTGAAGGTTCTTCCAATACTGTTTGACTATGGTTGCAGTGAAGAAGGACCTTCATGATGTCCTAAACACTCCTGCACTCTTGATAAATGTCTTGCTGAGATGGACATGCTGTCACATTGATGACCTGTTCAGCATTTACCACTTACTGGAGGTGGTACTTGATTAAGTTGATGTAATTATTTGTCACCCAATATTCAAAGAAACACTGATGGATCCTTCAGATCTGTACTACAACAGCCATTCCTAGCCAAAGAGAGCAGATCAATTTTACAAACCAACTAGCTAGCTTTGGCCTTACAACAGCTATTCCTAACCAGACACAACATATTCATCCTTTAGATCAGTTAGCATTGGCCCTACAATAGCTAATGTCCAGCTAATGTTAGCCATATAACAGTAACCAGTGAGATCCTTCAGATGAGCTAGCATTAGCAGTACAACAGCTATTCCTAACAGAGAGAGCAGATCAATCCTTTAGATCAGCTACCATCAGCGCTACAAAAGCTGTTGCTAACTAGAGAGAGCAAATTAACCCTCTAGATCAACTAGCATTAGCCATACAGCTATTCCTAACCAAAGAGAACATATCGATCCTCCAGGTCACGTAGCATTAGTACTACTACAGCTATCCCTAACAAGAGAGAGCAGGTTGTCCTTTTACTTCACGTAGCGTTAACACTACAACAGCTATTCCTAACAAGATAGAGCAGATCAACCCTCCCGATCAACTAGCATTAGCCATACGACAGCTATTTCAAACCAGAAAGAACAGATCGATCTTTCAGACCAGCTTGGTTAGACTTACAAAAGCTATTCCTAACCAGAAAGAACAGATCGATCTTTCAGACCAGCTTAAGTTAGACTTACAAAAGCTATTCCTAACCAGAAAGAACAGATCGATCTTTCAGACCAGCTTGCGTTAGACTTACAAAAGCTATTCCAAACCAGAAAGAACAGAGCGATACTTCAGACCAGCTTGTGTTAGCCCTAAAACAGCTATTTCTAACCAGAAAGAACAAAAGCTATTCCTTACCAGAAAGAACAAAGCGATACTTCAGACCAGTTTGCATTAGCCTTACAAAAGATATTCCGAACCAGAAATAACAGATCGATCCTTCTAACCAGCTTGTGTTAGCCCTACAACAGCTATTCCTAACAGAAATAACAGATGAACCCTCTAGATCAACTAGCTCTAGCCATACAACTGCTACTCCTAACTAGAGAGAGCAGATCAATCCTTCGGATCGGCTACCACCATCCTTACAACAGTTGTTCCTAACTAGAGAGAGCAGATTAACCTTAGCATTAGCCTTACAACAGCTATTCCTAACCAAAGAGAGCATATCGATCCTCCAGGTCACGTAGCATTAGCACTACTACAGCTATCCCTAACAAGAGAGAGCAGATTGTCCTTTTACTTCACAAAGCGTTAACACTACAACAGCTATTCCTGACCAGATAGAGCAGATCAACCCTCCCGATCAACTAGCATTAGCCATACAACAGCTATTTCTAACCAGAAAGAACAGATCAATCCTTCAGACGAGCTTGTGCTAGCCTTACAAAAGCTATTTCTAACCAGAAAGAACAGATCGATCCTCAGACCAGGTTGCGTTAGACTTACAAAAGCTATTCCAAACCAGAAAGAATAGATCGATCCTTCAGACCAGCTTGTGTTAGACTTACAAAAGCTATTCCAAACCAGAAAGAACAGATCAATCCTTCAGACCAGCTTGCGTTAGACTTACAAAAGCTATTCCAAACCAGAAAGAACAGAGCGATACTTTAGACCAGCTTGTGTTAGCCCTACAACAGCTATTTCTAACCAGATATAACAGATGAACCCTCTAGATCAACTAGCCTTAAGCCATACAACTGCTACTCCTAACTAGAAAGAGAGCAGATTTGTTCCTCTAGATCATTCAGCACTAGGCCAACAACTAGAGACAGCAGATCAGACTTTCAGATCAGCTAATGTTAGGCTACAACAGCTATTCCTAACCAGAAACAGCCAAGTGATACTTTAGTCTACAACGGCTATTCAGCTATTCTATGTTAGACTACAAACACAACATGTACTGTCATATATCTACAGAGATGAATCGGTATAGCATCTGATATTATATATTATGTGCAACATTTAAACATATGCGTTTATATTAAAGACAATTTAATCTAAATGGGCTGGTCTCTCATTTTTGCACAGTGTGGTATATATAATTACAGCAGTCATTATCATTTATTTAACACTTTTTTGTATGTGCCTAGGAAACCTTTTTATCAGTAGGTGTGTTCCCTTGGTTCTGTACATACTGCTCACAATTTCAGCACCCATAATTAAAACCTCTACCTGCACTCCTCTCTTTTCACTGCAGTGTTCTGCTGAAAGCAGGCGAGAGACTCAAATCTGACCATACATAGAGAGTAATAGAGAGTGAGAGAGAGAGAGAGAGACAGAACAACATGTCCCTGCAGGTTTTGTTTGGGTTTTCGTAACTCCATCGTGACCTCAACAGTTTGTTTCTGCCTCGTGAACAGAGACAGCGTAGCTTAACTGGCTTTCAATGTTTCTCTAATATTACTACCTCATATTTATTTATTTTCCTTTCAGTCTCGGGCCATGAGAGGATTACCCATCTGTTCACAATGACAAATCATACCCAGCAATTACGGATGAAAAAAAAAAACACATAACAGTAAAACATCAGGACAGAAAATATGACTCAGCTTGTTTCACAAAGCAAAAAAAAACTTCAGATGATCTTCAAGAAGCCTTTCAAAAGAACTGAAGACTATCTGAACACATGCAGATAGCCAGGACTAGCAGTGTATAGCTGCTGAAAGTTGTTTTGTTAAGCTTTAATCACAATAGAATGATTATTTTATCAGGCACAGCATCAAAACCATATTCTTCTACACCTATAGTCTACTTTATCAGCCCCACTTACTCTATAGGTATATTCATAGATCTCCAATTCCAGACTGAGTTCATCTGTTTCTATGCATGTTAAATTAAATGAGTTCAATTCCAAAATGAATTTAGTTTAAATCCATTTGTTACAGTTTTGTGCACCAAAGACAATGTAGTGAGCACCAGGTACTATCAGGTGTGCACCAGAAACTATCCATTAAACTACAATGTCTGCATCTGGTGCTCAATGGATAGTAGGCTTTCTTATCATATCAGTGCACTTTGTAGTTCTACAATTACAGACTGTATCTCTTTCTCTATATACTGTATTACCTTGTTTTGTAATAGTCAGGACCCCCCACAGGACCACCACAGAGCAGGTATTTTCTGGGTGGAGGATCATGGAAATTAAGCACCAGATACTATCAGGTGTGCACCAGATACTATGTGGTGAACACCTGATACTATCAGCTGAGCACCAGATACTACCATGTCTGTATCCAAATTGTATTTGATGCTTTTGTTACAGTATCTGGTGCTGACCTGATAGTAACTGGTTCTCACATGAAAGTATCTGGTGTTCAACACATAGTATCAGTTGTTCAGCACAGAATACACAGCATCCCTTAAGGGGCTTATAGCACTGATATTTCTTATATGTCTAACTGTATATCATAGCAATGAAGATAAACTGATTGTGCTTAATAATGTGATTTGGAACAAAACCCCTCTATTATTCTCTGTGGTTATTAATTGTTCCTCCAAGGATCCTCCACCCAGAAAATACCTGCTCTGTGGTGGCCCTGTGGGGGTCCTGACCATTGCAAAACAGGGAAATGAAGTATATAGAGAAGGAGATAAACTACAGATGCAGCAGATATGGATTTTCCTGGATATACAGTCATTCAAACCATCTTTATTTCCGCATCTTTAACTCATCAGAGTGGTTTGATGGTAAATGCTCCATTCTAGATATTTGTTGGGATCCCAATTGTTTAAGTACCAGACATCCAGAGAGTTTAATGCCTCTAAACACATCCTTACAGAAAGCTATCACATGAAACTGTTATAAATACACTGACTGATGTTGAGAAATATGACTGAGACATTGTTTTTCAATCGTTCTGAAAAGGTTTGGGCTTAAAGCAATTGCTGAAGCCAGAGATACATGCAGGGAGCTATAAAGCAAAATAGTCTCCATGGAAAACATTAGATTTTTAACATTAACATTGCATGCAACAACCCAGAAGACAGGTCCACTGCTCATTATAAATAATAAATGAAATGTCTCTATTTGTTTCTTGTATTTGTAAACACTGTGATGCCTGGTTCTAATCACCACCACCGTAAAGAATTCTTATCTGGCTGTAATGAAAAAGTAATTTCTCTTCAATAAACCATTTCACATCAAACCACTCTGAAAGACTTTGTTTACTTCACAGTCAGTGAATTATGCATGAATGTTAAAAAAAAAAAACATGGGTGCCCTTCCCCTTTAATTGCAGGGTGGGAGCCTGTTCTTCTGCATGTGTCTCTCTAACTGAGGGTGTGTGGAGGTGGTGTTAGCATGATGGGCTTTTAAGCCTATACATGGATTTAATGCTGTAATTTTAAATTAGGGAGAAATCGAGAGGTCCCTGCGAAACCGGACTTAATGCCAGCTTAATCCGGTCGGATGAAGAGTCATCGCCACTGACCGCACACACATACGCACACATATAAGGTCACTTCGCTATCTCTGTCAACCTCTTACCTCAGTTACCCCCTGCATTCACCTTCTGTGGCTCTTTATCTTCTGAACCGCCATGAAAACCAACACATTCAGAAGAGAACCCACACGGACAAAACAGATTACAGGATAGATTTGTGTGAATATCTGATGTGTCCCCTACGGCTTTTGCTTGTCTAGTCATTTTGTTTAGAAATAAAGCAGCAAACTGGAGGTATAGAAGAGGATCCTGCCTCTGTGTTATGTTTTAGCCAATTAAAATAATATTAAATATCGCTAGTGTCCAACATGGCAACTTTACAGGAGAGAACAAAAACTTACTTCATTTTCAATGGAAGTCTATGGAACTAGAATTTTTTCCAAGCCAATTTGGAGTATTTCTATTGGGTCGTTCATCATGGAATTTTCACACAATGATAGATAGATAGATAGATAGATAGATAGATAGATAGATAGATAGATGGATAGATAGATAGATAGATAGATAGATAGATAGATAGATAGATAGATAGATAGATTAGGACATATAGGACATTTAGCAGCCAGTAGCATTTTCACAGAAAAAAACAAAGTACAACACCCAGTACAAAGAAGTATAAAGAAGAATAAAGAATTCCAATAGTCAAAAAGAAAATATACAAGAGCATATGAAAACAAAACTATACAACCTGACTGAAGGTAAAAAGGTAGTACAGTAATAAATTAGGTAATGTGTAAGAGAAAAACGGGTATCAGTAGATATCAGTAGATATATTACAGTACTGGGATATTTATTACAAAATAAATAGATGTGCAAAGATTGTATTAAATAAATGTTAATGTTAAATAGTGTTAAAAAGTGCAAATGTACAGGATGTACAGCAAAGTGTTAATAGTGTCTATGAGTGCTGACATAAGATGTCCAGTAGAGTGTCGAGAGTGTCCGGGAGTGCAGATGTACAGTAATGTGATTACAGTACAAATAAAAATAAACTGTAATGTGAATTAAGGGACTTGTTCCTCATCTGTCCTCCTTCCTCTTCCGGCTCCACTGGGAGGAGTTGAAGAGTCTGATGGCTCTCGGGACAAAGGATCTCCTGAGTCTGTCTGTAGAGCAGCTCTGTGACAGGAACCTGCCACTGAACTTGCTCCTTTGTTCCATGATGATGTAAATGGCAGCTGATGCATTAGTCTTTGTCTATGATGTGTTAGTAATTTTTTTTCAAAAAAATAAAAGCATAATAAAAGCCCAATCATTATTATTGCTGTCTGTTTCCCACTGCTTTTACCGTGGTGTGAAAAAGTGTTTGCCCCCTTCCTGATTTCCTGATTTTTTTGCATGTTTGTCACACTTAAATGTTTCGGAACATCAAACCAATTTAAATATTAGTCAGGTAAACACAAAATGCTATTTTTAAATGAAGGTGTTTATTATTAAGGGAGAAATTTAAAAAATCCAAACCTACATGGCCCTGTGTGAAAAAGTGATTGCCCCTAAACCTAATAGCTGGTCGGGCCACCCTTAGCAGCAACAACTGCAACCAAGTGTTTGTGATAACTTGCAATAAGTCTTTTACAGCGTTGTGGAGGAATTTTGGCTCACTCATCTTTGCAGAATTGTTGTAATTCAGCCACATTGGAGGGTTTTCGAGCATGAATGGCCTTTTTAAGGTCATGCCACAGCATCTCAATCGGATTCAGGTCAGGAATTTGACTAGGGCACTCCTTCATTTTGTTTTTCTTCAGCCATTCAGAGGTGGACTTCCTGGTGTGTTTTGGATCATTGTCCTGCTGCAGAACCCAAGTTCGTTTCAGCTTGAGGTCACGAACAGATGGTCGGACATTCTCCTTCATTCTCCTAGGTTTGGATTTTTTTTCTCCCTTAATAATAAACACCTTCATTTAAAAAAAAATGTGTTTACCTGTGTTGTCTTTGACTAATATTTAAATTGTTTTGATGTTCCAAAACATTTAAGTGTACCAAACATGCAAAACATTAGGAAATCAGGAAGGGGGCAAACACTTTTTCACACCACTGTAAATGGAATCAGTTGAGAGAGAGTGTTAGGAACAGCCCCAACACTGGACACCTTTAAATCCAGACTGAAAACATTCCTGTTTAAGCCTGGCTTTCAGCTTAGTTTAAAACTCTGACTCCTACTGAACTATTAGTTCTACAACTCTTTCAGAACAGATGTGTTTGTCTGTCTTAACAAGCGTACTCTTTTTACTTTACTCTCCCGCCAGTCTCATAGAACTAAGGTATAGTCCCCAAATATTACCTGTTGATACCGTGGGTTGGACCCTGGCAACCCCATTTTGAGAAGGCGATACAAATCACCAACTTATATGATGATATAAGGAAAATCCTTAGTGCAGTTTCTGGAATAAAACTGTGTCTCTAGGGGCGACGGGCCTAGCAGTATATACGGAGATGGCTCTGGTGGGGTGTAGAAGTAACGCACTTTTATGTTTAATTCTCTTTCTTTTAAATATTTGTATATTTCTTATTTCTTTTAACTGATTTATTTCAATGCTTTGTTTCTTTTTTCTTTATTTATGTAAAGCACTTTGAGTTGCCACTGTGTATGAAAGGTGCTATACAAATAAATCTGCCTTGTCTTGCCTACTGTGTGTATATGTTCCTCAAATGCACCTTTACTGGGCCCATGTCCTGGATTTCGCTTGTATTCTGATCCCGCTTATCCACTTATAATGCTTGTGTGGGCTCACATATTAAAAACAGTCATAATTCATTTCCGCATGACCACTTTCTGACCTCTCTTTATTGCATTGATGTAAACTGGCTGTAGTGTTTTCAACAAGTGTTGGTGACACCGAGTTAAACCACAAATGAAGACCCTGGAGTTCGACTGCAGCATGTTTAATTGTCTTCGTGAGCATGTGGTGAAAACTGTAATAACAGTAAATAAACCCAAAGACATTGAAATAAACATTCATATCCAAACTTGTCTGTATAAACCATTATATAATGAAATCTAAGGCATTCCTGCCTGATAATTCAATGTGGGTGTCATCCAATTACGCTTCCATACTTTCTTCTACATAGATCTTCGGAAAACCGGAAGTGCATAACCGGAAACGCAAATACATTTCAGCGATAATATTTTTTAGATAAAAACTTAATCTTAAAACTTAAAATAACTTAAAATAGTTAATCCAAACAACTTGTAATTACCTTTAACAACATATAATCATTTTTTAACATTATTTATTTAAACCCATTAACTTATTTATTTGAAGAAGTGCCTTAAAGGCAACACACTGGCTGTACACAAGGTCTGTTCTGACTGGTTTTCTATATAACACCTCATTCATAAAGCAGTCCAGGCTGAAACACTCCTTATAACTTCTTTCTCTGGGTGGAGTTTTGGTGGAGGACCACATTTGAAGAATCCTCCAATCAAGCTTTCCAATCAAACATTCCACAAATGTCCATCTTCTTCTAGTGCTAGTGACAAAGTTTTGGCACCCCACCACCTCACCATCTCCCCCAGATGATAACACAACCCTTGTAGGTATCTAAGGCCTGAATACATGAGTAAGTGTTGATATCACATTATATGATTATCTTTGTTAATCAATGGGATTGTAGCGTCAGCCATGCGGGAGTGCCTTTGTGCAGGCTGGCAATGTGTGTGTGTCCTGGGACTTGGCTCAAGCTGGTGAGCCACCAGAGATGGTCATCCTTTAAATGGGGGTCTGTGTACTGACCTGCTACTGACTGGCACATGCCTTTGGAAGCATTGCCACACCATACGGATTACAAAATATTGTTGTTGATGTTGTTGTTCATTAGTTTAGGGTATGTGTGTGTTGTGTTAGTCTGTGTGTGCATTGGTAGGGTGGGCCCTTGTAGCATGAAGCCTGTGATTAATGGTGAAAATTTGTGAATCTTTTGCTGGTGTTTAATAAAAGAGCACTTCTCACAGCAGAATGATGACCTTCCCCATATCTTCCTTTACAATGACGCAACAGTGTGTTACTAATGCAGAAAACTGAATTGAGAATAAGTTGAAAGTTTCATCCGTTTCATCAAATAAACCCTTGGCAGGCAGAGAATTAATGCCAGTGCACAGAGGCCAGCCGTCCTGCATGCATACATAAATGCATAGAAATGATATGGTAGCACTGAAAAATGCCACAACACATCAGAGTTGTTTGTATCGTTGTTTAAACCCAAATTAAATTTAAGTAAAGCGTCAAAACACAGATTCATATTATAACACAACAGCACGTATCATGTGGGGCTTCATTCCCACCATGTGTTTTTATTGTGTGTTCGTGACTGGACCGCTGTGAGTCTCTCAGTGCTGCCTATTGCATAATAAAGACAATCCTTTCATTCATTTATTTAGCTTCCATTGTGACAATCTGCGGCGTAATCACCGTTTAGCTCTGCCGGGAACAGTGCCGTTAGCTCGGCCCATGTTTAAACGGAAACCTAAAAAAAAAGAAAACACAGAACCACATTGGGTGGAAAGATTAAGAGATTATTAGAAATAAACCCCGGTGAATTAGCCGGCTGTGCCTGCCTTTTTACTGCTTGTACCTCTGGCCTCGCCGCTGCGTCTAGGACAGACATTCATATGATGTGATTAGCAAATTGCTTCCTCCCCTGTTTTCTCCTCCCCTGTTCTATGAGAACTATTACATCAGAATACAATCCTTATCCTGGACTGGTGGCAGCGTCAGTGTCACAGCTCTAATCAACCCACAGCAGGCGAACACAATGGCTCCCTTAATTATCACATGACTGCAGCCCGGTCATTTCCTTGGTGAGTGGAAGGGGTAGTTTCCGATATATGGCTTACTTAAGTATGACATTCTGACAGAAATGAACTTACATAATGTGTTTTGGAACATTTTGGCTTCTTTTGAAACCCTCATTACTGCGAAGGGAGAAAAAAGGGTTTCTTAACTAATGTGCTAATGTTTAGGGTATATCATCGCTGCCAAATGAAAAACATGTCTCTCAATTTTTGGCGATTCTGAGTTTTGTATGTCATTTGAACACGCCAATGGTTGTTTACATTTTGTGAACATTTTATAATGAATGGACCAATAGAAGTGCTCCAAAATAGCTTGGAAAGAATTCTGGTTCCGTTGACTTACATTGAAAGTAAAGTATGTTTTTGGCCTCTCCTGTGAAGTTGCAATTTTGAAGATACTTGTTTTTCATTGGACAACAACGATATTTAGCTTTATGTTTATCAAAGTATCTTCTTTCATCTGAAGAGCAGCTTTCGGACATTGGCCAGCTGTTCCTGTTATAAAGAACACTGGCGAGATCTAAACAACTTTCTAGTTATGTTAACAAACAAACAGAATTATTAGGAATATTTTGTGAAGTGGGTATAACATACACTGATAAAGCAGACGATGCTCGTTGCTCTTAGAGTTAACTTAGAGTTTATGTGTTGTTAAGTGTGTAACGCTGCTATCATAGCAGTATAGCTGATAGACTCACATACCAACATCACAGGTAAAGGGACTGAGTGAGAAAGAAAGAAAGAAAGAAAGAAAAAAAAGGAATGGAGAAAGAAAAAGAAAGACTGCAAGGGAGAAAGCAAGTAAGACAGAAAAATGAAAAAAAAGACAGTAAGAAGGAGAAAGTTAGAGAATCAAAAAGGAAATATAGAGAAAAGGAGACAAGAGAAGGGGATTAAGTGCAAAAGAAAGAAACAACAAAAGAAAGAAAGAGAGTGCAGAGAAAAAACAAGATGGTAAAAAGAAAGAAATGAAAAGGGGATTAAATGAGTAAGAAAGAGATTGAGAGAATAATAAAAACAGAAATATGAGAAAAAGAAGGGATAAGGGATAAAGAAAGACAGAAAGTGTGAGAGAGAGATAAAGGAAAAAAGGGTAGAAAAGGGTGTGAAAGCGGTAGAGAGAGGTAGAAAGAGGGAAAGAGAGACGTAGAAAGAGAGGTGGAGAGAGGGAGAGAGAGGTATAGACAGGGTGAGAGAGCAAGAAGGAGGTAGAGAGAGAGGTAGAGAGATGGGAAAATGGTAGAAAGAGAGGTAGAGAGAGGGAGAAAGAGAGTAAGAGAGGTAAAGACAGGGAGAGAGAGCTAGAGGGAGGTAGAGAGGGAGATAATGGTATAAAGAGAGGTAAAGAGAGGGAGAGGTAGAAGGAGAGGTAAAGAGAGGGAGAGAGGTACAGACAGGGAGAGAGAGCTAGAGAGAGGTAGAGAGAGGGAGAGGTAGAAAGAGAGGTGGAGAGAGGGAGAGAGAGGTATAGACAGGGAGAGAGAGGTAGAGAGAGGTAGAGAGAGGGAGATAATGGTAGAAAGAGAGGTAAAGAGAGGGAGAGGTAGAAAGAGAGGTGGAGAGAGGGAGAGAGAGAGGTATAGACCGGGAGAGAGAGCTAGAGAGAGGTAGAAAGAGGGAGATAATGGTAGAAAGAGAGGTAAAGAGAGGAAGAGGTAGAAAGAGAGGAAGAAAGAGAGGGAGAGAGGTACAGACAGGGAGAGAGAGCTAGAGAGAGGTAGAAAGAGGGAGATAATGGTAGAAAGAGAGGTAAAGATAGGGAGAGGTAGAAAGAGAGGTAAAGAGAGGGAGAGAGAGGTATAGACAGGGAGAGAGAGCTAGAGAGAGGTAGAAAGAGGGAAATAATGGTAGAAAGAGAGGTAAAGAGAGGGAGAGGTAGAAAGAGAGGTAGAGAGAGGGAGAAAGAGAGGGAGAGAGGTACAGACAGGGAGAGAGAGCTAGAGAGAGGTAGAAAGAGGGAGATAATGGTAGAAAGAGAGGTAAAGAGAGGGAGAGGTAGAAAGAGAGGTAAAGAGAGGGAGAGAGAGCTATAGAGAGGTAGAGAGAGGGAGATAATGGTAGAAAGAGAGGTAAAGAGAGGGAGAGGTAGAAAGAGAGGTGGAGAGAGGGAGAGAGAGGTATAGACAGGGAGAGAGAGCTAGAGAGAGGTAGAGAGAGGGAGATAATGGTAGAAAGAGAGGTAAAGAGAGGGAGAGGTAGAAAGAGAGGTGGAGAGAGGGAGAGAGAGGTATAGACAGGGAGAGAGAGGTAGAGAGAGGTAGAGAGAGGGAGATAATTGTAGAAAGAGAGGTAAAGAGAGGAAGAGGTAGAAAGAGAGGAAGAAAGAGAGGGAGAGAGGTACAGACAGGGAGAGAGAGCTAGAGAGAGGTAGAAAGAGGGAGATAATGGTAGAAAGAGAGGTAAAGAGAGGGAGAGGTAGAAAGAGAGGTGGAGAGAGGGAGAGAGGTACAGACAGGGAGAGAGAGCTAGAGAGAGGTAGAGAGAGGGAGATAATTGTAGAAAGAGAGGTAAAGAGAGGAAGAGGTAGAAAGAGAGGAAGAAAGAGAGGGAGAGAGGTACAGACAGGGAGAGAGAGCTAGAGAGAGGTAGAAAGAGGGAGATAATGGTAGAAAGAGAGGTAAAGAGAGGGAGAGGTAGAAAGAGAGGTGGAGAGAGGGAGAGAGAGGTATAGACAGGGAGAGAGAGCTAGAGAGAGGTAGAGAGAGGGAGATAATGGTAGAAAGAGAGGTAGAGAGAGGGAGAGGTAGAAAGAGAGATGGAGAGAGAGAGAGAGGTATAGACTGGGAGAGAGAGCTAGAGAGAGGTAGAAAGAGGGAGATAATGGTAGAAAGAGAGGTAAAGAGAGGGAGAGGTAGAAAGAGAGGTGGAGAGAGGGAGAGAGGTACAGACAGGGAGAGAGAGCTAGAGAGAGGTAGAAAGAGGGAGATAATGGTAGAAAGAGAGGTAAAGAGAGGGAGAGGTAGAAAGAGAGGTGGAGAGAGGGAGAGAGAGGTATAGACAGGGAGAGAGAGCTAGAGAGAGGGAGAGAGAGGGAGATAATGGTAGAAAGAGAGGTAAAGAGAGGGAGAGGTAGAAAGAGAGGTGGAGAGAGAAAGAGAGGTATAGACTGGGAGAGAGAGCGAGAGAGAGGGAGAAAGAGAGGTAGAGAGAGCTAGAGAGAGGGAGAAAGAGTGAGATAATGGTAGAAAGAGAGGTGGAGAGAGGTAGAGAAAGGTAGAGAGAGGGAGAAAAAGAGAGATAGAGGGAAATAGAGGTAGAAACAGATATAGAGAGTGACGACCATCAAATAATGATGACAACATCAGGGGACTTAAACTTTCATAAAATGCCACGAGGTCATGTTGGGTAACGTACACACACACACACACAGTATCTCGACCCACCTCCTCCCCCCTCTCCTTCTTCATCTACTCCTCCTCCTCCATCACTTAATTCAGAGCACGTTCTAAGACCTGTGATCAGGTGAAAAACCTCAGCCCTCCGCAGTCAGGCTGCAGGTAGCTCACATGCATTTATTAATGCGCCGCTGCTCTGATTTATGCCGCAGACGTTCGAGCTCCTTTGTTCAAATATTTGCGTGCAGGCGGCTGCTGGTTCAGATAAGCAGGCCGGAACGCTTAGCCTGATTCATCAGTTCAGCTCCAAACACACGACTGACGCTTACCAAAGGTGAGAGAGGAGGATTCATTTTATTCATTCCTTTCATTTCATTCCTCTCTACCCCCAACACCTCCCCCCTGGTTTGGATACCACTGGTATCTAAGAGCAGTCCAAAAGAGGAGGTGATGAAGTGAAGCCTTTCTGGATACATGAGCTTAATTGTAATTTATTTATTTATTTCTATTGATTATAATGTATAAGATAACAGCTTCATTCCATTCTTCATGGAGCATAGTGATAAGAGCTGCTGTTGTTTTCAGTTAATATACTTAAATATATATATATATATATATATATATATATATATATATATATATATATATATATATATATATATATATAATGAAAAAAGGCTCATTGTGTGGGTCTGATGATGGAAACAGTAAGTCTTATTGATATATACTACTGTGTAAAAGTTTTAGGCAACCAAACTGGTTGTTTAAAAGCCTTTATCTTAAAATAAGGGTACGTTCACCAGTAAGAACACCAGATATGATTAAATCAGATGTAAATAATCATAAATACAATACAAAGTAACATGAATATCTTATTGTGAAAGAAGTAGATCATATCTTAAGCTCCAGTTTGAAGAACAAAGTGTAGTTCCAGATTTCTCCTGGACGCCCCAGACATTGTATGAATGTATTCAGTTCCTTCAGCAGTAATCTTGATTTAGCTTAATGAAGTACTGAGCAGTCAAAGCAGGTATTAGATGAGAACTGTAAATAATACTGGGTTGTTTATAGAAGGAGAAGCTTGGAAAGGGTTAAATAAACTCACTGGTCTAAAAGCACTACTTACTGTATTAATACTGTTTAAAAACATTAAGTTTTGCAAAGCAAATAAAAGCTTTCTGTCTGGATCAAAAGCTTTTTAAATGTAATAAATACAAAAGAGCCTAAAAGTGTACTGTATGGCTGATAGGTGATATTAGCTGACCTTTAAAAAAGTCTAGGCTTATTTCATACCTATAAACACTGAAGAAGACCTAAGCTGAACTGACAAGATACAGTAAAGTTTTATTTTGCATTCCAGACTGCTGGGTTTATTTTTATATATCAGAGCAGCGAGCCACAGCCGAGGCTCTGAAAGCTGAGCGATGTCTCAGGGGCTCAGAAACCCATAAACAATCTCTTATCTTTCACCCTCTATCTCTCTCAGATGAATTCAGCACATCGCTGCTGTCAGAGCATCTCCTTCTTTGTGATTTTTTAGTTGCTGACATAATTTAAAACAGGACCTGTTGTCCTTTACAATGCAAGCACGTTTAATGATCCCACAACGATCACATGGAAAATAAATCTGGTTCCGCTGACTTACATTAGGAGACTTTATGGGTGTGTCTCAAATCCTAGTGAGCTCCTACGTAGGCAGCATTTTACGTCATAGTATGCGCTCCAGACATGTAGACTGTCCCAATTCTTACATACCTTAAACATGCTGTCTACTGAGGAACCTTATTTAGACCTGGTTTTAAGACAGCTTCCTCAGCCGCTAAGGCTACGAGCAAAGAAGTCGCTTTAAAATATGAGTTATTTTGATTTTCTCTGGTGTTTTAATGTGTTTCTTGTCATATAATCACACAAAACATTATTTTTATTTACAACTACTTTCAAGACATTCTCATTGTCCTTTCCCTTTAATTCAGCCCTCACAAACCCAGCCAACATGTCCATGTGGGCCCCACATGGGTTAAATATGGGCTGCCAATTGGGTCCCCTTTAGGCAACCCATTTGGGGCCCACAAAGATTTGTCCATTGGCTCCATATGGGCCCTGTGTTTGCCAATGTGGCCACTAATTGGGTCAATCAACCCCTGGCCCTACATTCTAAACAGAAATAACTGTAACCCAGCTGGGACCATAAATGTAGCCTAACTGGGCCCATTGAAATTGACCCAAATGGTGCACACAACTGAAGCTTAACGGGGCTCATACCTGCAGCCCAACCGGGACCCACAACTGTAGCCCAACTGAGGCCCACAGTGATAACTGAACTGAGGCCTATGTAGAACACATACAGCCCACATATCCATTTGGGACCTACATGGACATGGTGGCTGGGAAATGTTGTGGGTTCCAAAAGTCTTGTATTTGGGGATTAAGGATTTGGGTCAAATTAAACTCCATTTTAGTTGTTAGTCTTCTCCTAAGGTCATAAAAAAGAATATAAATAAACAGGCACCTTTTTATTATCTGGTTTTGTTTACATTACTGAGAGTTTGACCAATTATAGAAGGCTATTATTACATAGCAGACTTGTAAAAGCCATTAACATGGAAAATTCATACTGGACTAAAATCATGGATCATGGTAAGAGTTTAAACAAGGACAAACAGACCGTGCAACAGATCATGGTTGGTTCTAAAGGGGTGGCCAGTTTCTTCCCAAAAATCTGATTGTCCACAACACATAATTGTCTTTTTATCTCGCTGTCGGGTGTGTCTGTACCTTCAAGAGGACAGTTGTCTTCCAATGAGACTATCACAAATATTATAATAATTAATGAAAATAACAACCCCTTTAACCCATTGGCTTAAGTAATCACAAAACTAAATTAGGAGGCCAAGAACCATCATGATTGATATAAATTATAATTGAAATTGATGGTTATAATATTGGTGCCCCATGCAAGGGACTTATCTTTGTCCTGTAGCCCCTAAATAAGTAAAAATAAGTACTTATTAAGAAAATAAGTATACTTAAAGTTCATTTTATTAAGAATACTTTATGTAGTTACTATACTAATGTAATTGTACTAGTAGTACACTTGTATATGTACTATTTTAATACTTCTTGAGACTAAATTGGCCCACTTTCCAGTTTTTAAAAGTATACTTTTAAGTACACTCTAAGTGTAAGAGTAGAAAACCAAGTATACAACTAGTTTACATCTTTTGTACTGCAACTACACTAAAAGTAATATTAAGGGTTTACTGTTAGTTTACTAGCTTGTAAGTTTTCTTCAGATTAACTTATAATTTACTGCTTATATTATTGTACTTTAAAGTATATGACTAGGTTTAAGGGTTTTTTTCTACTTAAAATAGAATTCAACAATGTTTACTTACTCACCAGTGGACACACGTAAAAAAAACAAGACACACTCAGATTAAGAAACATATTTATATCTTTATAAATCAAATTTTTTATAAATATTCTACTGAATGTGTTTTTGTGCAGAGCAAGAATACTTACTTCTACTATCTCAATCAAAAGATTAAGTACAAGTAAAGGCCAAATATACTTAGACTGTTCTATACTTGTCAGTATAACCCAAGCATACTTAAGTATAACTGTGTTTAGTATAGAATAGTATCACTGAGAAGTACATAAAAAGTAAACTGAAAGCATACTCACTTCCTTTTAGTTTAAAAGAAGTAAACTAATGGTACACTTGAATAAACTTCTTTTTTGTAAGGGTGTGTAAGGAGTGATGCAACAGAACAGGGAGAACATAATCAGTGCCACATATATAGGACTATTCTTCAGCCTGTAGTGTTTACAAAGCTGCTGGGGACTGCAGGAAACACAGCCAACACATTTAGCGCATACTATAAATAGTGGGTGTGAAATCCATATACACAAATACTATGTGTTCTACTATCTATGAGCTATACTATGTTGTCTTTTGTATATTTATTGCACATTTATGGTCTAAAATGAATCAAACGTACTTAGATATTTGTCAGATTTGGAAAGAGAATGCTATTTTTTCCAAACACTGTGCTCCAAACATGATGAATTTGCAGTGGATACAAATCAATCTCCACTACAGGCGAAAAGAAAGTCTAGCACAAACAAAAGTGAAGAATGAAAAGCTACAAAAAAAATCGTATTCAGATCAATCTGCATGAAATTAGCACTGTACGGACCCCTGTGCTTAGCCAGAGACCTGAATTCTGCCACTTGGCTGCTCCAGTTTAGTCTTCTCCATTGGGAGGGTCGTACGGATGAGTCATTTTGTACGGTATTTATAGCACTTGTGTTTGTCTAGCTCAGCAAGGTGTGCTCGCAGCAATGCTGACTTGGTTACAAGTTTACACAAGATAACAAAGAGGCCTCAGTGTTGAACAACCAATGCTCTGCCAGGGCTGAAGCATTTTGCAGGCACCGACAAAACCCAAGCTATATCTGTCTTCCTGCTTACGATAACTGTCCACTCAACAATTTTACAGATTATCTACAGATGGCCTTCGGGCTCCTCGGAAAATATGCCACCTGCACAGGATACCCAAAGAGGTCACCATCATTAAGAGGCTGATGCTGAAGTAACGTTTCTACTTATCATCGTAAAACCATACTAAGCCTTAAAAAGAATAAGTGGGGCAGTCATGGCCTGAAGGTTAGGCACCCAATCTTGTGACTGGAAGGTTGCCGGTTCGATCCCCGGGACGGGCAGGCCACGACTGAGGTGCCCTTGAGCAAGGCACCTAACTGCTTCCCCAGGTGCCATGGATAAGGCTGCAGCACCACTCCAGGCACGTGTGCTTACTGTACACTAGTGTGTGTGTGTGTATATGTGGGTGTTTCACTGCACGGATGGGTTAAATGTGGAGGTCAAACTCCACTGTGTGCAAACACTTGTGGCTAATTCTATTTTTAAATTCTTATGAAAAGGGTAAAAGCGAGGGGACCGTGCTCACATTGTAGCTTTATATATATATACACACACACATATATATATATATATATATATATATATATATATATATATATATATATATATATATATATATATATATATATATATATATATATATATATATATATCCTTGAAACCAATGTGCGGTCAATAAAATGAATGTTTGTCTCCTTTTGTAATCGTTTAAATGCTAATTCAGGGCATGAACATCACTGATATGTTTCAGAGCAGGTCTCACAGCTTCTGGTGTTCTGCATGTGTTTGCCACTGGCAGGGTCAGCAAAGGGCTAGGCATCTCCTCACATTACACTTACTCATTTCCTCCAGCACTGCCTGTACCACATTGCGTATATGGTCTCATGCACATATCTGCGTTGAGAAAACCTAACAAGACACTTCGGAGTGCCTAACAGATGCAAACACAGATGCATAGTGTTCAGCGTGGACTGGAATTTATTTCACTGGAAAGGATTGAGGAGCAAGCAGCTATTCAGACTGGCGTGTGCTAGTTTTTGTGCCATAAACAAATTATCTTCTAGTTATATGTATTAAATCATATCAAACATATTACAACATGCAGTGCTGTGTATACGTTTTAGACACTTGGGGGCGTTATTATATTTTAAAAGCTATTTGTTTTCCAGACAGGAGGCTTTTTTTTAGCTATTTGCTCAGCAAAATACAATATTTCTTTTAATATTCAAACAGTATTAATACAGTAAGTAGTGCTTTTACATGTGTCAGGTCAGTGTGTTTATTTAACCCTTTCCAAGCTTCTCCTTGTGGAAACAACCCAGTATTATTTACAGTTCTCATCTAATACCTGCTTTGACTGCTCAGTACTTCATTAAGCTAAATCAAGATTGCTGCTGAAGGAACTGAATACATTCATACAATGTCTGGGGCGTCCAGGAGAAATCTGGAACTACACTTTGTTCTTTAAGTCAAGTCAAGTCAAGTGGGTTTTATTGTCATTTCAACTACATACATAGTACACAGTGAAACGAAACAATGTTCCTCCAGGACCATGGTGCAACATAGACAGTGCATACAAGACACAAGTGCAACACGAACAAACAAGTGCGGACAGACAACACAACACAACACAGTACAGACAGAGAATAATAAATAATTGCTGGTAGTGTGCATATTGTGCAATGTGTAATAAATAGAGTCCAGTGAGGTAGTAGAGTTATTAGTGCAATGCTTTGCGCAAAAATGCTTCCCTTTTTTATCTGGGATAAATGGTTGGAGAGAGAGAGAGAGAGAGAGAGAGAGGAGAGAAAGAGAGAGAGTGTACATGTACCAGAAGATATCAGTTCAGACGTTGAGTTGTGTTGAGAAGTCTGATGGCTTGGGGGAAGAAGCTGTTGCAGAGTCTGGTCGTGTTGGACCGGACGCTGCGGTACCTTCTTCCTGATGGCAGGAGGGAGAACAGTCTGTGTGAAGTGTGGGTGGGGTCATCCACAATGCTGGTTGCTTTGCGGATGCAGCGGCTGGTGGTATTCTTGTGTTGATGGCAGAGGCCTGACGACATCACATCAATAATGCTGGGGACATTTAAGGGACTCAAAATGAATAAATGTACATAATGGTACTTGCCTAGGCATTGTCCTGGGGGATGGTTCCTGGGAAAATAGCGGCCAAATCAGCTCCTGTTCTTGTAGTATCTTGGGAGCTCCGGATGTGCTACGAGACGGGGTGGGAGGCTCCTTACTGGAACACCTGTGGGAGATGAAAGAGTATGTATGTATCAATTCTTACCATCTTTAGACATGTCTGCAAATCTGTACAGCTGTAAATGTAAATAATGTTGACATTAATGTGTGTGGGTATACCGTTAAATTTGCCCTAGCTGTTGCTTTGGTATGGCCCAATTAGAAATGGCTATGGTATGGCTATTTTGAGCTAGGCAGGCTAATGAGCTACCATTTTCCTGTACTGCCATGAGCCAGGATTCAGTGAGTGGGACATTAGAAAAGAGCCCTTTGACCTTAGTCTGTTTATGACCTGTTTTTATTTCATTTTCATACAGTTTTTATTTTTTATCTTTTTGTCCGTGTGAATCTTTAATAAAAACTTACCTGGAGGTTTTGTGCTCTTCTTCAACAACTCCGCCGTTTTCCACAACCTGACAGTCATCCACACCACAACATGGACTAAACACACTTTCACAGTTCTTCAAACACAAGATATGATCTACTTTTTTCACAATAAGATATTCATGTTACTTTGTATTGTATGTATGATTATTTATCTGTTCTAATCAGATCTGGTGTTCTTACTGGTGAACATACACTTACTTCTAAGATAAACAATGAGCTTACACTTATTATATTATTATTTTATATATATATATATATATATATATATATATATATATATATATATATATATATATATATATATATATATACAGTACATATGTATACGTATATATACACACATATCTTGTTACAGACTACTATATGCTGGGCCCATCAGAAAGTAAGGCAGGTAGACCAGTCACCTAGTCAAGAAGACAACCGGCAAGCAGCCTGGTGATCTTGGGGTCAATGTCTCTGGTTTCCTGTTTGCTAGCAATGCGATCCAGTGCTTGCTGGAAAGGGTAGGCCATGCTCTGTGGACTATGGCATTGTTCTAACATTTCCCCAATCTACAGCGCTTCAATGATCAGATATTGAATGTCGTTATCTCCGGTTTCCCAAACACTATAATAAAAAGTGTGGTTGGAAAGGGTGCACGAAGTTGGTCACTCGTATTTGTCTTATAGTACTTGTCTCCAGTTCCCTGAATGCAAGCGATGCGATCCAGGGCTTCTTGGACACTCTACTGGCCTGTGGAGTATGCTTTCATCACAGTCACTTGTTGCAAAGCATGCTCTACTCCTGTGGTTTTATTCATCACATCATCAGCGATTATTGAACATCTGTCATCTTTAAAACAACAGAAGTTGTGCAGCTCCTATCAGGAAGACAGCATGTAGCATCTAAAAAGTACCATTCAGGATCTTACTATGGATGTACTTTATTAACCCCAAACTGCTTATCCATAATATGATGATGTGTCTTAAAATTCATGTAATGTAAGATACACAGATACACAGTCAACTGCTAAACATTTGTTGTATCTAATGATACTAGCTTTGTCCCATTATTTAGTTTAGCTGATAAATGACTTCACTTCACTACAATAACTTCACTTATTGTTGTTGGAATTTTCATATACATATGGACTTAGTTTCTAAACATGCTATGGGTCTCTACTTTACTGGACCAGATAACAATGTGTACACTACTTCCTTAAATCACTACCTGCCTCTAAATGCTGTTCCCTGTTCATATACTGTCCTGTAGAGTACGTGTTGTCTTGTGTTTTAGGTTCTGTCTTTTTACTGTCTAGTGTACTTATTGTATGTTCTGCACTGTTATACCATGTTGTACCATGAGGCCTGAAGAACTGGATTTCATTCCAATGTATACCAGCTATACTGAGATATGACAAGAAGAACACATCACTTAACTTGGCTCTTGGATTTTCTTGTAAGCATTCTTAACAAAAAGGGGTAAATTGGTATTAGCTTTCAGGCGAGTCTATGAAGCGGGATAGCATCAATTCTTTAGTGCCACACCATCGTACAACATCACAGTTAAATACCACCTCTTCTTAGTCAGCAGTTTCAGGATGGAAGTCTTTTAGGTTGTGGAGAATACAATGAGTACAATGAGACCTCACATCTATGGAATAATCAAATGACAAACTAACAACAATATATTGGTGTGAAAATAGCAAGTATTGAAACACATGGCAAGTGACAAGGTGTTAAAGCCTTCAGGCTAGACTCAAAGTCACTGTCCACAATATGCTGATGTCATGGTAATTTCAGCGCCGCTGCAATTGTATGATATCGGAACTCATGCCTAGACTTCTTTCCCAGCCATGATGGGAACTCCACAAGTGGGGATTTAGGGAAACGGGGGAGGGAGCTGGAAGTCATCCCCCATCTTCAATGTATTATTATTAATTATTATTATTATTATTATTATTATTATTATTATTATTATTATTATTATTATTATTTTACCATTCTTTTATTTTGCATTAATATTATTTCTTTTACTATTTTAGAGTTATTACCCCTGTGTTTTTTCAGTTTGTCTTGTTTTTATTATTCACTCTTTTTTATTAAAATCTTACTTTTGGTTCTATTTACTTTATTTATACATGTCCTGTTTAGCTATTTATTTATTTATTCCTGTCTTATTCTTTATTTTATTCTCTTATTTTGTTGTTTAATCTTCTTTTATGATTCATCATGGTCTTCTTGCCCCTCTGTTTACATATTTCGTTTTACTTTTCTAATGTTCCTATATTAAAGTTAATTTTATTTTATTTTATATAATATATATAATATTTTAATATATATATATATATATATATATATATATATATATTTCAAACCCTTTGTGAAATTGTAATGCTCAGCTACATTGAAAATGAGGGTCTCCCTCAATGTACTTCCGAGGTTGATTGATTGATTGATTGATGGATTGAATGTGTGATTCCAGTAATAAGCTCATAGTCTGGATGCCATAATGATATAATCATTATAATCATGCTGGACTCATAGCTGCTGGCCTACATTAACGATGCCCTTGACCACACTGCCAAACACAGCTCTCAGTGGTTTAGTTCCTCCAACCTGCAAAGTAGCTGCTGGCAGACAGCAACATTTCAGAAGCCAAGGTGAAGATGGCATTCACATTGAGGCAAGGGCTTTGGTCGGTCTGAGCTACGCCCTTCAGATTATATAATGCAAGGTCAAGATGCTGATGGCAATGGTACCTTGGTGTACAATGTCAACTATCTGATATGTGTGTGAAGACCTTCACAGCTTTCAAAGCTCCTGGTCGGAACCCAGGCAAGTGGAGCCTCATCCAAAGAGGAATCATGTTCCTTACTGATGCTGTTAATTCCAGCACTTGATTGACTGACCTAGACAAATTCAACATACTGTAAATACACTACAT
The DNA here is from genome assembly GCA_021613375.1 of Megaleporinus macrocephalus. Classification (NCBI taxonomy): domain Eukaryota; kingdom Metazoa; phylum Chordata; class Actinopteri; order Characiformes; family Anostomidae; genus Megaleporinus; species Megaleporinus macrocephalus. Next base: position 9,276,696 of record CM038717.1, read on the forward strand.
GTCCAAAAGCATCAGAACACCTCCTCTTACAATGTTTCTCCCAAAGGACGCCTAATAATTGGGGAATTTTCTCCAATTCCTGCTATGATAAACTCATCTCTTCTGGGTTCCACCAGGTTGCGAGCTTGTTAAAGGGGTTGGATTCCATTCAAGAGCATTAATGAGGTCAACACTGATATAGCACTCCAAAGTATGCAATGGAGCTGTATTACTGTGAGTCCTCCCAAACTTTTCAGAGGTGCTTCGTTATTCCATAGAACATGACTACAGTCCAAGGGCAGGAAGCTTTATACCATTCTGGCTGACGTTTGGCATTCATTCCATATGGTGACCGTATGGTCGCGCATGTCTGCTTTCGAGTATTCAGTTCTACTGCTAATGCATTTCTATGGAGATTGTATGGCTGTGGGCACACATTTTAATGCATAATTGACGAGCCCACCTTACGGCAGCTGAATCCATTCATTAGACTCCACACTCATTATGAGGACATACAGTTTATCTGCCATTTAACAGGTGGAACCATCATGAGCCAAAGCCAATACCATACAGCACCCAGTCCCCCATTGATCTTTACAGGGCAGTTACCACATCTGAAAATGAATCTCCAGCATTAATCAGTTTCTTCCTATGCTCTTTCATGAAAGGTTCAGTGAATATGATTAAACTCTGAAAGATCAAAACTTGCTCCCTGTCTCGTGCAATACAAATGGAAATCAATATGGCTATAGGGGTGCATTCAACCATTTTATGGCCATGGTGGTATAGATCAGTGCTGTGAATGTAGTCAGCAAACCAATGAAGTCAGTCAACCACCATTCGACCACCATTAGCCAGCCCAAGCATAGCCGGGACACTTGGCCAACCAAATAGGATTAAAGTAACCCAAGGAGTAGCCACTCCATTACTTATAAATGCAAACATTTCTGTAACAAACAGTCATAAAAGATACATTTATGCATGTAAAGTGGCCTGACAAACTCGAAGGATGAAAGGCTGCCTGGGATCCTCCACACTACCACTGACCCTAAAGTTTCAGAGCATCCTTTGGCTTTTTTCTATAGTCATTCATAAAAACAATGCTCTTCATAATCATAACAGTGCGTTGTTTGATAATTTCAGTGATCATGAACAGCATAGATCTGAGTAAGGCATAGAAATCCAATAAAGAAAGCTAGATTTTAGCACAATAATTGGATTTCTCAATGAATGGGTACACTTACTCTGATTTCTTTCATTGTTCTCAGACTGTGCATGTGCAAAATCAAAGCAAGGTACCAATAAACACAGCATCCCCAGCATTTCGTCTGTTTAATCATGTTTGTATGAAAGTTAAATGACTTATTGCAAAGCAGTAATCCAAAAAACACAACCAGCTTATTAAAAAAACACTATATATAGTGTAAATTTGCGGTGCCCTCAAAATAACTCAACACACAGCCATTAATGTCTTCCAACAGTATTCCAACATGATAACAACCCCAAACATACCTAAAGAAACTTTGCTAAAGAAACTGAGGGTAAAGGTGATGGACTGGCCAAGCATGTCTCCAGACCTAAACCCTATTGAGCATCTGTGGAGCATCCTCAAATGGCAGGTGGAGGAGGTGCAAGGTTTCTAACATCCACCAGCTCCGTGATGTCATCATGGAGGAGTGGAAGAGGATTCCAGTGGCAACCTGTAAAGCTCTAGTGAACTCCATGTCCAAGGGAGTTAAGGCAGTGCTGGAAAATAATGGTGGCCACACAACATATTGACACATTGGGCACAATTTGGCCATTTTCACGTAGGGGTGTACTCACTTTTGTTGCCAGTGGTTTAAACATATTTCCAAAATTGCAACTTTATAGGAGAGGCCAAAAAGTCGTTGGAACCAGAATTATTTCCAAGCTTGTTTAGAGCATTCTATTGGTCCATTTATCATAAAAAAATTTCCCACAATGTAAACAACAGCTATTATGTTCAAATGATATAGAAAAATAGAAATGGACAAAAATGGAGATGCATGTTTTTATATAGATATGTTGGATCTTATTTTAAAAACAAACACACTATAGTGTCTGTTGTATGTATGATTCGACAGAAAGCTCCAAGAGTGCGGGAACGTCCTGGCTTTGCTGTCCCCGGCAGTGGGGGGCCTGGTCTCGAGAACCCCTCCACCCAGGAGATAACCACTTGCCCAGAGACAACCCGGAGCCGAGGAAGTTTGCAACTTGGCCAGGAGGGGCCCATTTGGCCATGGAGGGACGGACCTATAAAGAAACCATACAGCTTAAACCAGGCAGACCAGCTTCTGACCAGCTTCTGATCAGGTTCAGATCAGGGTGTGAAAGCTTAGAGCAAAGACGGTCCCGCAATCCCAAAGTAAACAAGCTTAGAACTCTGAACTGGTCTCCCTCTTCATTCTGATGGCAAAAAGACGAAGTTACAACAGATACAATGATCAGAAAGACTTCTGAATGTCCAGTTCTGTGATAAGCCGTAGAGATTAAACCTCCACATACATATACATCCCTCCACAATTTCCTGTCATGTCATTCAGGATTACATCATACATGCCGAGTCCTCGGACAAGCTCGGGCTGTTATTCTATTTCACTCTCGTGTACTTCAATGTATGTCATCACTGTCCAAGCATATCTATGTGTCACTGTTCTTGTTGTTTAGCTTTTTTTTACCGTTTGAAAGACGTGATCAGGAGAGAGAATAAAATGACCTTTACGTTTCTAGTAATCAGATTTTCTGTCACATTGCTCTTTGTTGCCTCTCTTTCTGTCTCAGACGAAGACGAAAAGGTGAGGCCTTTTAGATATTCTTGTTCACTGCTCGGCACTGCGACCGGGCTATTACCCGTCACTTGTATCTGTTTGATTCGACTGATCCTTTCGTTCCCGCTGCTACATTTCAGCGAATCTTGTGTTTTCCCGCCTCTCTCTGCAGACCCTAGAGTGGAAGAGTACTTGAGCTTTACATAAGCACACTCTAGCACGCTTTTCCACACATTAGCACAGTTTTCCTGAAAAGCAAATCCATTTGTGCTTACTGAGACCATCTTCTGAATGCCTTCCATATTCATTCAGCCCCCTTCTCCTACTGTCTATCTCTGAATCAGAACCACCTCTCTCGGAATCTTATATAAGCAGTGCTTCTTCTTCTCTTATGGAGACAGATGGAGAAGACCTTGAAGTGCTTCAATTAGCCTTTAATAACATCTGTGCTCACCTGCCGCCTACTGCGCCGGGGCCTTATCTCTAATGAGCTGATGATCAGCCCTCTCACATTTGTACATTCGCATTTGCCGCTGGTTCACCATCGCTATAGCTTAGGTCAGTCTGCCAGGATGACCCCTTTACTGTGACGTCATCACCTCTTCTTCAGCCAGAAGATTTGGAGGAGGTTAAAAAAGGAAAGGTAGAATTTTTAACAGTGGGATTCCACAGAAACAAAAAGGTGAACCACATTAACCCCCCCAAACCCCCTTATTATTCTGCTATTAACCTTAAGACCCATCATGCACTCACTGCTAGGAATTGTTCAGTAACTGTTAGTGTTGGTCGACACTGATAAAGTGAAATATCACAATATTTGTTACGGTATATCAAAGTACAATCTCACACAAACATGCTTTCTGAGAGCTGCTACTCTATATTAATTTACAAACCTGATGTAACTGTTAAACTCTCTGTTGAGCTGCTAATGAGCAATGAGGGGTGAAAGGGGAGAGCTGATAGCCCCCCTATTCGAAAACAACTGATATCTCTGAAATCTTGATATAAAATATTATGCACAACTGCCACAATAATAAAACATGAATGAACATGCGAGGAATGAAAAATGCTAAAATGTGGTGTTCAGATGCTGCGAGTGATATTTTTATGCCATGCCTTTGTTACTGCATACATTTGTTACCACAAGCATTTGTTGCTGGATTATTTGTTACTGCATGCTTTTCTTACTACTTGCATTTGTTGCTGCATGCTTTTCTTAATGCATTATTTTGTTACTGCATGCATTTGTTACTACTTGCATTTGTTGCTGCATGCTTTTCTTAACGCATTATTTTGTTACTGCATGCATTTGTTACTACTTGCATGTCGTACTGCATGCTTTCCTTAATGCATTATGTTGTTACTGCATGCATTTGTTACTACTTGCATTTGTTACTGCATGCTTTTCTTAATGCATTATTTTGTTACTACTTGCATTTGTTGCTGCATGCTTTCCTTAATGCATTATGTTGTTACTGCATGCATTTGATACTGCATGCTTTTCATAATGCATTATTTTGTTACTACTTGCATTTGTTGCTGCATGCTTTTCTTTATGCATTATTTTGTTACTGCGTGTTTTCTTACTACATACATTTGTTAATGCATACTTTTCTTAATGCATTATTTTGTTACTGCATGTTTTCTCACTACTTGCATTTGTTACTACATGCTTTTCTTAATGCATTATTTTGTTACTGCATGTTTTCTTACTACATACATTTTTTAATGCATGCTTTTCTTAATGCATTATTTTGCTACTGCATGCATTTATTACTACTTGTATTTGTTACCGCATGCTTTTCTTAATGCATTATTTTGTTACTGCATGCTTTTCTTAATGCATTATTTTGTTACCGCATGCTTTTCTTAATGCATTATTTTGTTACTGCATGCTTTGTTACTGCATGCATTTGTTACTACTTGCATTTGTTACTGCATGCTTTTCTTAATGCATTACTTTGTTACGGCAGGCTTTGTTACTACTTGCATTTGTTACGGCAGGCTTTTCTTAATGCATTATTTTGTTACTGCATGCATTTGTTACTACTTGCATTTGTTACTGCATGCTTTTCTTAATGCATTACTTTGTTACGGCAGGCTTTGTTACTACTTGCATTTGTTACGGCAGGCTTTTCTTAATGCATTATTTTGTTACTGCATGCATTTGTTACTACTTGCATTTGTTACACCATGCTTTTCTTAATGCATTATTTTGTTACCGCATGCTTTGTTACTGCATGCATTTGTTACTGCCTGCTTTTGTGACTTCAGGATTCTATGTTGTGCTTTTTTTGTTTTTATGATGTCATGCTTATAACATGTCTTGCTTTTTGCATGTTCTTTTGTGTTGTGCTTATGTTACTGCATGTATTTGTGATGCCATGTTTTTGTCACACTGAGGTTTTGTTTCTCTGTGCTTTTATTGTTATGTATTTTTGTTACTCCCCAGTTTTGTTAACCCCTACTTTTATTTTTTAGTGCTTTTGTTGTTCTGAGCTTTTGCTATGCTATTGTTACCCCATCCTTTTCTTACTTTGTGTTTTTATGATGCCATGCTTTCATTATATCTTGCCTTACACAGTGTTTTTGATAGGGCATGCTTTTCACTACACCATACTTCTGTTATTCCATGCTTTTCTCACGCCATGCTTTAATTGGAGCTGAGATCTAAGCGAGGACCAGTGATGCAGGACAGTAAAGGTGCAGGCTGTTCAGTTATCTCTATGCTGTTAAAAGCGTTCTCCTGCCTTGCTAGGGATAAACAAAACATAATACACCCACAAAAATGCAGCTTCTGTAACCTCTGATCTCTACCTCTCTCTCTCTGTGTCTCCTGTTCTATCGGCAGGATGTTGGGAGAAGTCTTACAGAACAAGAGTCTTAGCTGGGCTATTACAGATTAGTTTCAGAGACACATTAAAAAATCATAGCGCGCAGCACTGAATATCAGGATTACATAATCAGAAAGAGAGACAGAGGCCAAGAGAGAAGTAGCTTCCTAACATCAAAGGCTTTATTAAATTAAACTTTGATTAAATCAGTGCGTTAAATGTTTTAGAGGAAAGAGTGAGTGTGTGCGCGGGTGTCTTAGTGCATCTGTGTTTTTGAATATGTCACAGATGAGCTGTTGTCACTTTCATGTTGCAACCGCATCACAGTTCTAAATTCTAAACAACACTACTGGGCAAAAGAGCTGATTGTTTAAAAGCCTTTATCTGATCAATAAGTGTATTCATCAATAAGTGAGAACACCAGATATGATTACAGATGTAAATAATCATACATACAATACAAAGTAACATGAATATCTTATTGTGAAAGAAGTAGATCATATCTTGAGCTTCAGTTTAAAGAACAAAGTGTAGTTCCAGATTTCTCCTGGACGCCCCAGACATTGTATGAATGTATTCAGTTCCTTCAGCAGTAATCTTGATTTAGCTTAATGAAGTACTGAGCAGTCAAAGCAGGTATTAGATGAGAACTGGAAATAATACTATATAATAATAATGCTTCCACAAGGAGAAGCTTGGAAAGGGTTAAATAGACACTGTCTAAAAAAAAAATACTAAGTACTGTAGATTTGATAAGACACAGTGGAGCCTCGACTTATAAAATACCACGTGGCTGACAGTGTCTTCTGTTAGTATGTTTATGGTTTCAATGTTATTTTGTTTGAGAAATTCAATATCATGTAATGCTTCAAACAATAGTTATAGCGCTCTATGTGAGCCACAGTCTAACATTCAAACCACAGTCTAAGCTTGATACCAGCTATGATACAACACAACACAATAAGATACAATAGTATATAGTACATTCTATAGTATAGACTATTGTATCTTATTGAGTTGTGTTGTATCATAGCTGGTATGTTACAATAGTATATAGTATATAGTATTGTATCTTATTGTGTTGTGTTGTATCATAGCTGGCATGTTACAATAGTACATACTATCTTATTGTGTTGTGTTGTATCATAGCTGGCATGTAACAATAGTATAAAGTATATACTATTGTATCTTTTTGAGTTGTGTTGTATCATAGCTGGCATGTTACAATAGTACATACTATCTTATTGTGTTGTGTTGTATCATAGCTGGCATGTTACAATAGTACATACTATCTTATTGTGTTGTGTTGTATCATAGCTGACATGTTACAATAGTACATACTATCTTATTGTGTTGTGTTGTATCATAGCTGGCATGTAACAATAGTATAAAGTATATACTATTGTATCTTTTTGAGTTGTGTTGTATCATAGCTGGCATGCTACAATAGTACATACTATCTTATTGTGTTGTGTTGTATCATAAGCTGGTATGTTACAATAGTATATAGTATTGTATTTTATTGTGTTGTGTTGTATCATAGCAGGCATGTTACAATAGTACATACTATCTTATTGTGTTGTGTTGTATCATAAGCTGGTATGTTACAATAGTATATAGTATTGTATTTTATTGTGTTGTGTTGTATCATAGCTGGCATGTTACAATAGTACATACTATCTTATTGTGTTGTGTTGTATCATAGCTGGCATGTTACAATAGTACATACTATCTTATTGTGTTGTGTTGTATCATAGCTGACATGTTACAATAGTACATACTATCTTATTGTGTTGTGTTGTATCATAGCTGGCATGTAACAATAGTATAAAGTATATACTATTGTATCTTTTTGAGTTGTGTTGTATCATAGCTGGCATGCTACAATAGTACATACTATCTTATTGTGTTGTGTTGTATCATAAGCTGGTATGTTACAATAGTATATAGTATTGTATTTTATTGTGTTGTGTTGTATCATAGCAGGCATGTTACAATAGTACATACTATCTTATTGTGTTGTGTTGTATCATAAGCTGGTATGTTACAATAGTATATAGTATATAGTATTGTATTTTATTGTGTTGTGTTGTATCATAGCTGGCATGTAACAATAGTATATAGTATATAGTATTGTATCTTATTGTGTTGTGTTGTATCATAAGCTGGTATGTTACAATAGTATATAGTATTGTATTTTATTGTGTTGTGTTGTATCATAGCTGGCATGCTACAATAGTACATACTATCTTATTGTGTTGTGTTGTATCATAAGCTGGTATGTTACAATAGTATATAGTATTGTATTTTATTGTGTTGTGTTGTATCATAGCAGGCATGTTACAATAGTACATACTATCTTATTGTGTTGTGTTGTATCATAAGCTGGTATGTTACAATAGTATATAGTATATAGTATTGTATTTTATTGTGTTGTGTTGTATCATATCTGGCATGTAACAATAGTATATAGTATATAGTATTGTATCTTATTGTGTTGTGTTGTATCATAGCTGGTATGTTACAATAGTACATACTATCTTATTGTGTTGTGTTGTATCATAGCTGGTATGTTACAATAGTACATACTATCTTATTGTGTTGTGTTGTATTATAAGCTGGCATGTAACAATAGTATATAGTATATAGTATTGTATTTTATTGTGTTGTGTTGTATCATAGCAGGCATGTTACAATAGTACATACTATCTTATTGTGTTGTGTTGTATCATAAGCTGGTATGTTACAATAGTATATAGTATATAGTATTGTATCTTATTGTGTTGTGTTGTGTTGTATCATATCTGGCATGTTACAATAGTATATAGTATATAGTATTGTATCTTATTGTGTTGTGTTGTATCATAGCTGGCATGTTACAATAGTATATAGTATATAGTATTGTATCTTATTGTGTTGTGTTGTATCATAGCTGGTATGTTACAATAGTATATAGTATATAGTATTGTATCGTATTGTGTTGTGTTGTATCATAGCAGGCATGTTACAATAGTACATACTATCTTATTGTGTTGTGTTGTGTTGTATCATAGCTGGTATGTTACAATAGTACATACTATCTTATTGTGTTGTGTTGTATCATAGCTGGCATGTTACAATAGTACATACTATCTTATTGTGTTGTGTTGTATCATAAGCTGGTATGTTACAATAGTATATAGTATATAGTATTGTATCTTGTTGTGTTGTGTTGTATCATAGCTGGCATGTAACAATAGTATATAGTATATAGTATTGTATCTTATTGTGTTGTGTTGTATCATAGCTGGTATGTTACAATAGTATATAGTATATAGTATTGTATCGTATTGTGTTGTGTTGTATCATAGCAGGCATGTTACAATAGTACATACTATCTTATTGTGTTGTGTTGTGTTGTATCATAGCTGGTATGTTACAATAGTACATACTATCTTATTGTGTTGTGTTGTATCATAGCTGACATGTTACAATAGTACATACTATCTTATTGTGTTGTGTTGTATCATAGCTGGCATGTAACAATAGTATATAGTATATACTATTGTATCTTACTGTATTGTGTTTTATCATAGCTGGCCTGTTAGACTGTGGATTAAATGTTAGCCTGGTATTTACATATTTAGATTTAGGTAGGAACAATAGTTGCAACAATACAATATACTGTACTGTATTGAAGTGAACCGCAGTATATACTCTACTATACTGTGGTGCACTTTAATAGAGAACAGTCTGTTGTATTGTTGCAACTCTGGATTCCTACCTAAATCCTAAACCCTAAAATTGCTTCTTAACTGCCTTCTTTGTTTTTTTTTTCTACTCGTCTCTCTTTCTCTCTCTTTCCACCTTGTGCTTTCCACTGTTGGATAAAGCAGCAATGCTGAGGCATGCGGGTGCGGCACCATGGAGAGAAGCATATGAGCCCGCTGTAGGGCATGTGCACACGCAGCCAGAGATGTGAAAAACAGCAGAGAGAAAAACACTTTGAGCCAGGCCTCATATCAACACTGCTGTAGTTGTATTCCATCTATGTGAATTGCTACCACTTGACAAGGCCCTGCTGGAGCTGCATTAGTTTTACCTAAAGAGGTTGTGAAACAGAATTTGACTGGGCTAGAATAAAGTATCTGTGTAATTTCCTCCAGTTCCCACACTTATCACAGATTGAAAGATCATAGCCTGGAAGTTGGCAGGACACACTCAATAACAATAACAACACAGATGTATTTTGTCACTGTCCAAAGAAAAACAATTATCATCAATATAGTAACTTTACAGGAGGAGCCAGGAATGTTCTTTAATTTCAATGTAAGTTAATGTAAAGAGGTTTTATTCCAAATGACTTTAGAGCATTTCCATTGGGCCACTCATTACTTTCACAGGATATAAGGAACAGCTGCCATGTTCAAATAAAATAGAAAAATGAAAATACTCAAAAGTATATATATATATATATATATATATATATATATATATTATTTTTTTTTTTTTTTTCCCCCCTCTGTACTGCGAGGTATAGCTATTCCATTAGCAGATGGTGAATTGGACTACTATTACTGAGTGGGAACCTGTATAACAGTCTTATGATAGCTTGCTTTACGCATGTCAGAAAGTATCAAAACACACCATCTAATTGGTTAATTCAGCTACATTTAAGTTCAACCATTGCTGAGCAAGATGTTCAATTGCATACACACAGCTTGTTGGTCTCCCAAATTTTGCTACTACTTACACAAACTATGAAAATAAGGTTGAATGGTAGAAGAAGTGATTCTGACCACTGTGTTGCACACTCTATTCTAAACTGTGAAGCTGGAGCAGTTAACATTAAAGTTAGCATTTTAGTTATTGTAGTTGCCTGAAATGAACTAGGTGATGCCACTCTGATGCCACTCTGAAAGAACATAGAAGTCCAAGAGAGGCCCAACTGTGGCAGCACCTAGTTAATATAGTTCCGACCACTACAATAGGTTGATATTGGCATCACCATAGTCTTAGCATAGCTTGCTAGACTATAGACTATTTTCATAGTTTGTGTAAGTAGTAGCAAAATGTGGGAGACCAACATGCTGTGTATGTGTTTATGCAATTGAACATCTGGGTCAACAATGGTTGAGATTAAATGTAGCTGAATTAACTAATGGTGGTGTGTTTTGAGACTTTCTGGCATATGTAGAGTAAAGCAAGCAGTGTTTAAAGCAAAGATAGCTTGCTTTACTCTACGTATGTCAGAAAGTATCAAAACACACCATCTAATTGGTTAATTCAGCTACATTGCTGAGCAAGATGTTCAATTACATACACACAGCTTGTTGGTCTCCCAATTTTTGCTACTACTTACACAAACTATGAAAATAAGGTTGAATGGTAGGAAAAGTGATGCTGATCACTGTGTTGCATACTCTATTCTAAACTGTGAAGTTAGCATTTTAGTTATTGTAGTTGCCTGAAATGAACAAGGTAATGCCACTCTGATGCCACTCTGAAAGAACATAGAAGTCCAAGAGAGGCCAAACTGTGGCAGCACCTAGTCGACTAGTAGTTCAGACCACCACAATGGGTTGATTTTGGCATCACCATAGTCTTAGCATAGCTTGCTAGACTATAGACTATTTTCATAGTTTGTGTAAGTAGTAGCAAAATTTGGAAGACCAGCTGTGTGTATGCAATTGCACATCTGGCTCAGCATTGGTTAAACTTAAATGTAGCTGAATTAACTAATGATGGTGTGTTTTGATAATTTCTGACATACGTAGAGTAAAGCAGACAGTGTTTAAAGCAAGGATAGCTTGCTTAACTCTGCTTATGTCAGAAAGTATCAAAACACACCATCTAATGTGTTAATTCAGCTACATTGAAGATCAACCATTGCTGAGCAAGATGTTCAATAGCATACACACGGCTTGCTGGTCTCCCAAATTTGGCTACTACTTACACAAACTATGAAAATAAGTTTGAAAGGTAGGAGAAGTGATGCTGACCACTGTGTTGCACACTCTATTCTAAACTGTGAAGCTGGCACACAACTCTGAGAGAGCATAAAAGTCCAAGAGAGGCACAACTGTGGCAGCACCTAGTTAACAAAGTTCAGACCACCACAATACATAATGCTAATATCAACCAGGTGATGCCACAGCCAAGAGAATCCGAGACAGCCTAAAGGTCCACCACTGCTCAACATAGTTTGCCAACATAGGAGTACGTTAACTAATGCCGAGTTCACCCATCACAGTTTTAGGCCTGATTTCTTACTAGCCTACAGCTCCTCACCAGACACATCGCTCAAGGCTTGCAAATCCACTCTCGATCACTTTGTGTGAGTTGTTTAAAGATGCCATTGGAGAGATTTACCAATGTCTCACACAGATCTCCAGCAGGCTACATGTTGGGAGGCCAAATCCTGTAGGGTGCAAACTGTTGTGGCCGGCAGTGTGTATGTAGATGAGCTACACACACACATACACAGGCACACAGCCCAAGACTCAGGATGAGGCGGTACCCTGAGGAGCAGTTGTACAACATCAAGCATATTCTTTTCCTTGTTTCTTTACTACAAAAGAGTGCACAAACGAGTTGAATCGCTCACTACTTGCTGACATCCATCCCTGTCTTGTGCATAGTATCAGGTCAGTTAGCATTGGCATTGCCTTCCAAGGGTTTTGAGCTGCCCAGTGATGCTGTGGCAGGTAGAAAAGATGTAGTGGCTGGCTTTGCATGTCTTGTGGTATATAATAATAATAGTAGTAATGAATAATGGGGTATGTGTACTTTCGGAGACCCAGATTCTTTATTTCAAGACATTCAGGGGGTCCATGAGGTAATTAGATGGGCCCAGATCCCCCAGGACCCACTGTATTTTATTTTATATTGTACCTTGCATGTGACAGGAGGAGACCTAGCTAGTGGGTGGAGTTAGCATTGACTAAGATAGAGGTAGAGATCAACAATTAGAGATTGGAGCTTCATTCAGATAAATATAATAAAGAAATTTGAGGAGTATGCCTTTAAATAATGTGCAGAAATGCTCCATCGTTGTTTATTCACACAAACAAGTAGAGAATAAGTGTCAGACAGTGCTGTCACCGTGGCAGACTGCCATCAGCCGTTAAACCTGCAAAGCTCGCAACATTGCCTGCAGTGAGGAGCAGGAGGAGGAGGAGGAAGAGTTGGTGCTCTCTTTTTACACCTCCCAGTCTGTGTTTTTGCCGTTAGAAACATAAAAGCCAGAGTGTGAATCATTACAGTGCTCTGTGGGAGTGGCGTTCCGGAGAGGGTGTTTGGAGACACGTCCTCAATCCACTTCCAGAAATGACTGTATGGAAAAGTTCAATGACACACGGAACACCATTAAGAAGATGACTAAAGGAGTTCTCCCTGCTGACCGAGGAAGTATTAAGACCTTTAGTGCACATGCTCAGACACTGCAAAGCAATGATCTGTACAACGGACACAGAAGAGAGACCAGACAGAAAGAGAGAGAGAGAGAGAGAGAGAGAGAGAGAGAGAGAGAGAGAGAGAGAGAGAGAGAGAGAGAGAGAGAGAGAGAGAGAGAGAGAATCTGGCAAGAGTGGCAAAAGAAAATATATACAGAGAGAGAAAAATATATAAAGAACTGATGAGAGAAAGAGAGAGAGAGAGAGAGAGAGAGAGAGAGAGAGAGAGAGAGAGAGAGAGAGAGAGAGAGAGAGAGAATCTGGCTAGAGTGGCAAAACAAAATATATAAAGAGAGAGAAAAATATATAAAGAACTGATGAGAGACAAAGAGAGAGAGAAAGACAGAAAGAGAGAATCTGGCTAGAGTGGCAAAAGAAAATATATAAAGAGAGAGAAAAATATATAAAGAACTGATGAGAGTGAAAAAGAGAGAGAGAGAGAGAGAGAGAGAGAGAATCTGGCATAAGTGGCAAAAGAAAATATATACAGAGAGAGAAAAATATATAAAGAACTGATGAGAGAGAAATAGAGATATATAATCTGGCAAGAGTGGAAAAGGAGAAAATATATAAAGAGAGAGAGAAATATATAAAGAACTGCGATGAGAGACAAAGAGAGAGAGAGAAATAGAGAGAGAGAATCTGGCAAGAGTGGCAAAATATATAAAGAGAGAGAAAAATATATAAAGAACTGATGAGAGAGAAAGAGAGAGAGGGAGAGAGAGAGAGGGAGAATCTGGCATAAGTGGCAAAAGAAAATATATAAAGAGAGAGAAATATATATAAAGAACTGATGAGAGAGAAATAGAGAGATATGAATCTGGCAAGAGTGGAAAAAGAGAAAATATATATAGAGAGAGAGAAATATATAAAGAACTGATGAGAGAGAAAGAGAGAGAGGGAGAGAGAGAGAGGGAGAATCTGGCATAAGTGGCAAAAGAAAATATATAAAGAGAGAGAAAACTATATAAAGAACTGATGAGAGAGAAATAGAGAGATATGAATCTGGCAAGAGTGGAAAAAGAGAAAATATATATATAGAGAGAGAAATATATAAAGAACTGCGAGGAGAGAGGAACAGAGAGAGAGAGAGAGAGAGAGAGATGTATAATGAGAGAGAGAAATAAATAAAAAAAAACACAACGAGACAGAAAGAGAAGAGAAGAAAGAGAGAATCTGGCATAAGTGGCAAAAGAAAATATATAAAGAGAGAGAAAAATATATAAAGAACTGATGAGAGAGAAAGAGAGAGAGAGAGAGAATATGGCAAGAGTGGCAAAAGAAAATATATAAAGAGAGAGAAAAATATATAAAGAACTGATGAGAGAGAAAGAGAGAGAGAGAAAGAGAATCTGGCAAGAGTGGCAAAAGAAAATATATAAAGAGAGAGAAAAATATATAAAGAACTGATGAGAGAGAAAGAGAGAGGGAGAGAGAGAGAGAGAATCTGGCTAGAGTGGCAAAAGAAAATATATAAAGAGAGAGAATAATATATAAAGAACTGATGAGAGAGAAAGAGAGAGAGAGAGAAAGAGAGAGAGAGAGAATCTGGCATAAGTGGCAAAAGAAAATATATAAAGAGAGAGAAAAATATATAAAGAACTGATGAGAGAGAAAGAGAGAGAGAGAGAGAGAGAGAATCTGGCATAAGTGGCAAAAGAAAATATATAAAGAGAGAGAAATATATATAAAGAACTGCGATGAGAGAGAAAGAGAGAGAGAGAGAGAGAGAGAGAATCTGGCATAAGTGGCAAAAGAAAATATATAAAGAGAGAGAAATATATATAAAGAACTGCGATGAGAGAGAAAGAGAGAGAGAGAGAGAGAGAGAGAGAATCTGGCATAAGTGGCAAAAGAAAATATATAAAGAGAGAGAAATATATATAAAGAACTGCGATGAGAGAGAAAGAGAGAGAGGGAGAGAGAGAGAGAATCTGGCAAGAGTGGAAAAAGAGAAAATATATATATAGAGAGATAAATATATAAAGAACTGCGAGGAGAGAGGAACAGAGAGAGAGAGAGACAGAAAGAGAGAGAGATGTATAATGAAAAAAAAACAACGAGAGAGAAAGAGAAGAGAAGAAAGAAAACAGAGAAGGCAGAAACATTAGAACAGTGAATAGGAGAACAGCAAGACAGAGAGAAAGAAAGAGCGACAGTAGCAAAAGAGAGAAGGAGACAAAGAAAACGAGGGAGAGAGAAAGCAAGAAAGAGTAGGAATAAAGGAGAATGAGAGGAGTGAGGACATAAGAGAGAGAGAAACGAAGAGGACAGAAACAAGAGATAGAGAGAGAAAGAGAAAGACAGAAAATGAGACAAAGTGAGAGAGAAAATGAGGGAGAGAGAGAACGAAAGAGAGAAAGAGAGAGCAAGACAGCGTGAGTGAGAGAAAATATATAAAGAGAGAGAGAATGAGAGAAAGACAGAGAGAGAGAAAGAATAGGAATGTGAAAAAAAACTGTAAGCTGTTCATTGTTATCTGAGGACAGAGAGGATTAAAGAGTAATAGTTGGTTCACTCTGACCAATCAGCCGTGGTGTAGCGGCGCGTGCAGCTTCAGCAGACTCATCAATTCTCTTATACTGAAGACCAATATCAGGTACTACTCCAGAATCTAAACCATAACCAAGTATATATACAGTAGCCAGAGGCCCAGCACCCGACAGCATGACTGATTACAAACCCACACTAACACAAAGAGCTAGAGCTAGAGTCAGAGAGAGCTACAGAGAGAGAGAGAGAGAGAGAGAGAGAGAGAGAGAGAGAGAGAGCTACAGAGAGAGAGAGAGCTACAGAGAGAGAGAGAGAGAGAGAGAGAGAGAGAGCTACAGAGAGAGAGAGCTACAGAGAGAGAGAGAGCTACAGAGAGAGAGAGAGCTACAGAGAGAGAGAGAGAGAGAGAGAGAGAGAGAGCTACAGAGAGAGAGAGAGCTACAGAGAGAGAGAGAGCTACAGAGAGAGAGAGAGAGCTACAGAGAGAGAGAGAGCTACAGAGAGAGAGAGAGCTACAGAGAGAGAGAGAGAGAGAGAGAGAGAGCTACAGAGAGAGAGAGAGCTACAGAGAGAGAGAGAGCTACAGAGAGAGAGAGAGCTACAGAGAGAGAGAGAGAGAGAGAGAGAGAGAGAGAGCTACAGAGAGAGAGAGAGCTACAGAGAGAGAGAGAGCTACAGAGAGAGAGAGAGAGCTACAGAGAGAGAGAGAGAGAGAGAGAGAGAGAGCTACAGAGAGAGAGAGAGCTACAGAGAGAGAGAGAGAGCTACAGAGAGAGAGAGAGCTACAGAGAGAGAGAGAGCTACAGAGAGAGAGAGAGAGAGAGAGAGAGAGAGCTACAGAGAGAGAGAGAGAGAGAGAGAGCTACAGAGAGAGAGAGAGAGAGCTACAGAGAGAGAGAGCTACAGAGAGAGAGAGAGAGAGCTACAGAGAGAGAGAGCTACAGAGAGAGAGAGAGCTACAGAGAGAGAGAGAGAGAGCTACAGAGAGAGAGAGCTACAGAGAGAGAGAGAGAGAGCTACAGAGAGAGAGAGCTACAGAGAGAGAGAGAGCTACAGAGAGAGAGAGAGAGAGAGAGAGAGCTACAGAGAGAGAGAGAGCTACAGAGAGAGAGAGAGCTACAGAGAGAGAGAGAGAGCTACAGAGAGAGAGAGAGAGAGCTACAGAGAGAGAGAGAGAGAGAGAGAGAGCTACAGAGAGAGAGAGAGAGCTACAGAGAGAGAGCGCTACAGAGAGAGAGAGAGCTACAGAGAGAGAGAGAGCTACAGAGAGAGAGAGCTACAGAGAGAGAGAGAGAGAGAGAGAGAGCTACAGAGAGAGAGAGCTACAGAGAGAGAGAGAAAGAGAGAGAGAGAGCTACAGAGAGAGAGAGAGCTACAGAGAGAGCTAGAGAGAGAGAGAGCTACAGAGAGAGAGAGAGCTACAGAGAGAGAGCTAGAGAGAGAGAGAGCTACAGAGAGAGAGAGAGCTACAGAGAGAGAGAGCTACAGAGAGAGAGCTAGAGAAAGAGAGAGAGAGCTACAGAGAGAGAGAGAGAGAGCTACAGAGAGAGAGAGCTACAGGGAGAGAAAGAGAGCTACAGAGAGAGAGAGAGCTACAGAGAGAGAGCTAGAGAAAGAGAGAGAGAGAGATATTATTGGTATTTATACTTTCTGCCCAGTTAAATAGTTTATTAAATTACATTTTCTTAGATTCTGATGCCAAACATGTTTTTACAGTACTGTATATATACTTGTGTAGTGACTAGTGTTATGAGAATTGCACTTAGGTACCAGGGTAGCATTATTTCTGCAGCAGAAAACAGTTTTCCAGGCCAGATTCCACCCCTGTCTCGCTTCACCCTTGGCCTATCTCCTCGTCATGTCCCGTGTATGTGTCCATAGCTCCAGCCTTCAATCACTGTTTTAGTCATTTCCTCCACCGTATCTATGTACATAGTCCTCGTCTAATATTAGAGCTTTACTCCCAATTATGTGAACATTTGAATCAATATATTCTTTCAGTTCATTCAGACCAATAAAGCTGTTTATTATTTATTAATTTACTTGGATACAGTGCTTTCGCCAGCAATGTAAACTCACTGTCCAAGCACGGCAGCAACCAAGCTATTATAGATAGCAACTAGAAGCATTAGAATTTCCAAAAGCACCTGAAACTGGGCTGAAACTGGTCTAAAAACATTTGAGTTATGTGTGGATGCACTGAGCAAGGACTGTACATATTTGTATTATTATATTTTTAAAACAAAACAATACAAATCTGGAGACAAGACAGTGGGTGTGTGTAGTCAGTGCAACCTAAAATACATATCATTTTAATGAACTATGATACAATTTATTTTCCTGTACTAAAGGTATGTAAGGGTACGACCTCAGTGACATCATCTCCTGCCTCAACAGCAAATTCCTTCTATATAAAAAGGCACTTCACTAATAAACAGTCGACACTGACTCTGTTTGAGTCTAAGCTGATAAACTTTGACCCATGATAACACAGATCACGGAGAAGCTAGGGTTCGCATTGGGTTCACTAGATTTTAGTTAAACTTCCATCACCCTACAACTCACACTGCTGTATTTCAGCCTGCTGGCTCTCAGGAAAAGTGCAGCCACTGAGTCTGACAGTTTAATTACTGCTAAGATGGAAGCAGCACTGAGGTAGGCAACTGCAGTTTGATCGAGCAGAGGTGGGGAGAGTTGCCTAAAGCCACACTGAAATAAAAGTATTGTTCTTTCATTGACATAATGACTCAAGCTGCCAAGCTCAATCACAGTCTGGGATCAAGCACTGACATCCTTGTAGAACTCCAGTGAAACAAATGTACAGCATCGCTCAGCACAGAAACGGAAGAGGAAAAGTAGGTAGAAGTAAAATTCATCATAATATTACCCACTGGATTAATGTAGCTGCAGTCTTAGGTCCAGAAATGAGTAGAGACTAGTCAGTCAGGCTTCAGTCAAAGAACTACTGAAAGTCTCCTGTATCCACCGACAGTACGCTTAGATTAGCTGTGCAGGTTTTCTTAAGGCTGATGTTAAACGTATGGTTATCAGATTTACCGGCTCACAACGTCTGACGCAAATGCGTCATCTATTAGTAGAGGTGATGTATGCAAGAATAATGAGATAAGAACAATGAGACTGGGGGCTGATGTTTTCTCTCTATAATTCCACATGGAGAAAGGAATGAATAGAATACAATGATAACTACTGCAGTACATAGTACTGTACACCAGCCTGTGATCTCTCTTTTAAACACACACACACCCACACACACACACAACCTTTGAAAAAACAATCTGTCATACTACAGTTATTGCAGGCCATGGCTGTAATGCTGTTCAACCATAGAAGTAGGACGTAAAGGTACTCCAGGGTTCCACAGGGCTCAGTGTTAAGTCTATATATTTATCGTCACTGTCCAATGAAAAACATCTATCTCAATTTTGGTTGATTTAAAGTTTTCTACATCATTTGAATATGCCAGTGGGCATTTACATTGTGTAAAAATTTCATGCTAAATGGACCAATAGAAATGCTCCAAAAAAGCTTGGAAAAAAAAAATCTGGTTCCATTGACTTCCATTGAAAGTAAAGTATATTTATGGTCTCTCCTGTAAAGTTGCAATTGGGATATATATATATATATATATATATATATATATAATTTTATAAATCATGCAAATCGCAGTACCTTTACGTACTTCTATGGTTGAGCAGTATTACAGCCATGGCCTACAATAATTGTACTATGACGTATTGTTTATATATATATATATATATATATATATATATATATATATATATATATATATATATATATATATATATACACATACATATGGAATATGGACGAAAGCACTGCTGGGACATTCATTGCTTCTTGGACATATTTGGATGTACAGTGTGGGTGTGTGTGTCTCTCATACACATAAAAAAACATATATGCAGGCAGAATATGAGAACTAGGCTAGCTTTTAAAAGTCTGCAGTGCTGAGAGCTGTGGGAATTAATTAGTCCAGGACGACATCGCATCTGACATTCAGCAAACCAAAATAAAACGCTCACTACAAACGTCCCCAACTGGGATTTAACGAAAGAGTGCCTTAATCACTAAATTATCACATCATCAGACATTTGTACCCCATATTTGAATAAGAGGACTCATGCAGGACCATTTCATTTCCTGCTAAACGCAGAGATACGGATGAAGGAGCCTAATCCTGAAAAGCATTACTTCTTGTATATGAGTGATACTTAAAAAAAACCCTGAAGAGATTTATACATTCACCTCCAGGCCTTTAAGAATCTTTTTTAAAACTGAGTAACATTCAGCTTGGAACTGGAGCACAATTTGAAATTGAATTGTAGCTTTTATCCACTCCAGTTTACCCCTTAATTAGAGTCTTGCTTCAGCGGGAGCTTTGAAAATTGTTGAAATAACAGTTGGAAATGACAGTTTGACATAAATGACATCAAATATGGAGATGAAAGATTTTAACACCACAATGATATTTTTGAGATATATGTGATATAACTACATTGGTTCATATGTAACTATATAAGAGAATTAATCTATTAATCTACATAAACCTAATTTATGTTTCCACTGGTGTCAAATAATGGGTAAATCCAGTACTTCACAATAAAATTATCACAGGCCATGATGGGAAAATGACCTAACCATCGAAACACGCTGTACGTTTACTGTATGGGAGTTCCACAGGGCTTAGTATTAGGGCCATGATTTATTATAAATTGTTATTTATTATATAATGTATTACCCACATGTCCTCTCTTTGTTAAGCAGACAGCACTAGTAATAGCATAGAAGACAAATATAGTTCCCACCGTTTATATTATTAGAATATTTTAGGATATTGTGGCAAAATAAAGTTTTTTTATATGTGACTTCAAGTGTAGTGTTCTGTTAGCAGCTATTAGTTGCTGTTAGTTAGTTAGTTTTCGTTTTAGTTATTTAGTTTTAGGTCTTAAATGATTACAATCAATGATTAAAAGTATTATGTCTTTATTGTAACATTACAATATTGAATATATATTAAAATAATATGTTTTAATATTCTTACTCTTAATCCCTTGATGGGTCTAAAAAGTGACCTGACTGAGATTTTATTTTCTATATCTTTGCAAAAAATTCAAGCTTCCATGAATTTCAATTTTTTTTTTATCATCACAAATCCTGATTTCAGTTTTATTATTGTTACTTGTTTAACAAAACATAACAAAACAAAACATTTAACATTTTTGTATTTTGTATTCTTTTATATATAAATATAAAAATAATGATTTAAGATCAAAAACAATATTTTAATGAACACTTGGAACATAAAATAATGAAATTAATTGATTTCAGTAGATTTACCAAAGAGATACTCAGCAATACATACAATAACACAGGAAATGAAAACAGGTCAAGTTTGACCATGTTGTGCATTAGAAGGGTGCATCAAAGGTTAATTAGGATATTGCTCAATAATCAATAATTATTCACCAATGCATTTATTATATAGCTATGTTGCAAAGCATATAACAATCAACAGCATGTAGTAATATGATCACAGTGTTTGTTATATGCAGCCGTATTATGTGGAGCCGTCTGAGGTATGCTAAAATTTTTGATATCCATGTAAAAGAATACAGATCTCATTCTGTAGCTTATTTTTTCCAGTGCAGCGTGCATAGCGCAGCACTGGGGGATGTAAGGTAACGTTTCTTTTGAACAATGAGTGCCATAGAAACTGACAGTAATGGTAGAGAACCATTTGTCAACATCAGGCTTCCTGACAGGAGAAACACAGGGTCAGGAGAGGTCACAGGAGCACCTGTCATTCATCTGAAGAATTGATTCATGAGAGTGGTAGTGAATATTGGTGAATATCCCTAATGCAAAACCAAATTACTCTGCTGGAATTTGCAGAACCACAGCATGCCTTGGCCTTTGACCCAACATAGCATTACATTTCAGTAATCTACTAATGACTGACAGCGTAATTAGTCTACATTTACAACAGATGCTGTTCTCCAGAGCAGCCTACAGTTTACATGTACGCAGGGAGGTGAAGGTAGAGTTAGGAGTCTTGCCCAAGGACTCTTATTGGCATAGTGTAGGTGATTAGGTGGGGAATCAAAACCTAGTCCACAGCATGGAAGGCAACAGTTAACTCTCTACACTACACCAACCACAACTGTTAAATAGTCTCATCTGAGGGATCTGCTATCATTCACGAAATCACAACACTTGACAATAAGAAATAGTTAAAAAGAAGACATTTAAAATTTGCAGTTCAGTTTTTTACCTGTTCCAGTGTTCACTACATCACTATATCACTATATATAAGATCACTATAAAGACATGCGACTAGTGATGAGTCGTGCAGCGATATGTGTTGTTATTATTAGTGATGCACCGCTATGGAAACTGTAGGCTGATATCGAAATTCAAAACCTGCCCACGCCAGTACATTCATAGAAAATAGAATTCAGGAGCAGATCAGCATCAAAGAGAAACATATCTCTTGTTTATATAGGAATACAAATGCACTAAAGTACAACGCAGCACAGTAACACAGTAAATACTGATATAATATATTTTTGCTATGTGACCTGTAAGAATATAATACTTTGCAGTTATTTGTTGGGAAATTAAGATTTTCCTGAACAACTATTAGTATATCTGCAGGATCTGGACAAAATATGATGTGATTATTCCACTCATTTTATATGATGTGGACAGAACACTAATTTAAACTGCACATGGACCATAGAAGAGCATAGAGGTGATTTCTTTTTATATTAATGGGAAAAAACTTCATTGGATTAAGGAGTGAAATTCTCTTCATCGATCAGTAACACTCTTTTTTACAGTTCTTTAAGTTCTATGTATTAATTATGAAAGATAAATATTTTGGTAGTGTCTAATACACACTTACTATACTAAACTGAATTGCCCAGCAGGTTCAGTCTCTGATATGCTGTGCAGTTACTTGCTGTGATATTACCAGACAGACTAGTTGACTATGACTGTAATGTTATGTGTTTAAGCAGGACAGTAAATAAGAAAGTGATCTAAGCACCAAACAGTTGTACATGTTTAAAGGGCAATACAAAGACTCTTTAAAGGGGAATTACATTGAATGTTATATGTTTTTAACTTACTAAGTGGTGGTAATAGGAACCTGACCTCTTTAATGCCTCCGAAAGCTTCCTTATAGTTGTTTAATAGTAGTTTTGAAAGATGGGTTTGGCCTAAAATGTAGTTTAACCTCCAATGCATGAAGTCATGAAATTATTCTCTAATTAACAATTTCAGTTTCTTTTCAATTTCATTTAAACGTTTGCAGAAGCACAGCAACTTATTTATACTGACTTATTCAAAGAATCAGTAGAATTCTATGTATATATCACTTACCTAGATATAAATGTGAATCTATACTTTAAAGTAATGGAAATTAATGAAAAAGGAAAGTAATGGTCAGTATATATATATATATATATATATATACACACACACACAGTGGAATCACATTATAATGACCACCAGCTAATATCCAGAGCAGCTAGTAGTAGCTTTACAAAATAGGTTTTCATGGCCAGCAGCTTCACATAAGACTAAGACCACTATATGCAATGTCAAACATCAACTGGAGTGATTTGCTCTCTGGGGTGATGCCAAGAAAATGCTGCCTGCCAGAATGCATGGTACCTACAGTGAAGATTGGAGGAGGAGGGATAATGGCCAGGGGCCATCATTCAAGGTTTGGGCTTGGGCCCTTCAGCTCCAGTGAAGAGTTATGATGATGCAAAAGCAGAGACATTTAAGACAATTACAGACTTTTCGGCTGGAGATTGGTGAAGATCCTTGTCTGGTCCATAAAGATATAGCTTGATGCGATTATTGTGGAGGAGCTCCAGTGGCCTGTTTCCACAGTCCCCGCATCTCCGCCTCTCTTCCTCATGCTCCACCTGCACTGTGAGGAATTAAGGATGGACTGAATGATGTGTGTGGTTTAAAGGAATGGTGCAGCTGTGTTCCTAAAGAAATGATATTAAAACAAGCAGTCCTGCAGCTAACCTCTGTTTATTTCTAGTCACATTAGCTAAGCTATTCCTTTAAGAGAGTGCGAGCTCCAGAGCTGGGACAGCGGGGGTTAGGACGTTTGGTCCCTAACCTTGTGTTGCGAGGGAGAAAAGCGAGCAGACAGAACATTGCAGTCTGCAGCTCAATCACAATCCCCATCACTACACTGCCCCCTGCTGGCTAGGAGAGCAGTAGCATAATAGCATGGTGGCATCGCTCATGCTCTGAATTGCCTCGCTACTGAATTATTCATGAGGGGTGAGTTTTCAAATCACAGCCAGAAGGCCAGAGTGTCAGAGTGAGTGTATTGTACAATACAGCAGAGTGGAGCTACCTCAGCCTGATAGAGTGCCATCTAATCGCCTCTGCAGGAAAAAAACCATCCGCACACCACTGCAGGGAACGAAGCCTCTGACATACAGACAGATACAAGCACTTACAGCTCCAATCACAAGTGACTGCACCTGCCAGGCTTTCAGGTAACGACAACAGCACAACCTCTAAAACAGTTACATATTCAGTAGAACAACTGGATAGTTTATTCAGAGCGCTGGCATGTAATGGAAAACACGCAGAATGAAAATGCGTTCAGAATTCAGAAAATATCTGCCTTCCAGCCTGTTTTTAAAAGGCAGTCTATAGAATATAGTTATTTTTACATTTCTAATTTAAAATAATAATGAAAGTGAAAAACATACAAAAGACTTACCATCGATGCTCATTTGTTAACTGTCACAAATTCAGAGCATCACAAAATCTCGTCTTGTTTGTGTTGGAAGTCTAGCTAAAGACTGAGCAGACTGATAAATCAATGTTCTGAACCACGTTTACTAAATTCTTTGGATAAGCCAACTCCTCAGTGCTGCATATCTTCAGAAGTAGTGAACGTAACTCTTTCTGTAGGTCCAAAACACTGTCCCATGTTACCTGAATAAAAAGGTATGGTGGCCTATAACATCACATAAAACCATAATCCATCCACTTCATATGTATGTAAAGAAAGTACCTGATACCTTTGGGATGAGTTGGAGTGGCACTTGACATCACTTGTGCTCTTGTGGCTGAATGCAGTCAAATCCTCACAATTATGGTCCTGAAGATCTTTCAACGCTGCAGAGAGCTCCAATCCAGTCCTGAGCCAGCAATGATAGAAGACTGGCTAGTCTGATGATTCCCTATTTCTTTTACATTAAAAAAAACATTTCTGCTTACCTGGGAAAATAATGGCACCAGGAATGTATTGTGGAAGAAAGACAAGTGGAGGGAGTGTGATGCTCCAGGCAATGTTCTGCTGGGGAACACTGGGCCCAGGCATTCATGTGGATATCAGTTTGTTGCATGCCTCATACCTAAACTGAATGCAGTCCAGGAACACCCCTTCAGGGACATGATGAAGGGTTTACTGTGGCCTCCAAATTCCCCAGATCTCAATTTAAACAAGCATCTACTGCACCTACTGTACTCAATCACAAGCCCGATCCACTGCTGCTCCACCTCACCACCTGAACCCTAAACCTGAGGGATTAACTATTATATATATATATATATATATATATATATATATATATATATATATATATATATATATATATATATATATAGCCTGAGGCAGAGATGCAGGATATACAGGAGATGTAGGATTTGTGTGTGTGTGTATATATATATATATATATATATATATATATATATATATATATATATATATATATATATATATATATATATATATATATATATATATATATATAGGGTGTAGTGGTTAGCACTGTTGCCTCACAGCAGGATGATCCAGGATCGATTCCTGGTCTGGACCATTCAGTGTGGAGTTTGCATATTCTCCCCGAGCTTGAGTGGGATTCCTCTCACAGTCCAAAGACATGCATGTTAGGTTGATCGATCACTTTAAATTGCCTGTAGATGTGAGTGTGTGTTGGCCATACCACTGGTGACCTGTCTATGGGGTGTGCTGTAGAGGAAAACAAGCAAAAACCAGGAATTCAGTATACAAGGTTTTCCTCCAGCAGCAGTGCTATGCACTATGGTAGAAGTAAGCAAATAAATAGCCAGGTGTACAGTAAGAGATTTTCTTTAAGTACAGCTAGAGGGAACGTTTTATTCAATGTACTGAGCCAATTCTTTAAAACATTAGCATTTTAATTAATTAAAGGGAGGCTGAGGCGACTATATGAGATATGTAATAAGATTAAGTCTACAATGACAAACGACATAAAAGAACATCAATGACATGAAAGATATATTCAAATAAAAATCTCCCGGGCTGATTTGGGGTCTTCAGGAAGATTATGCAGAGGTGCAATGTGCGTTTTTAACACCTGAGAGTAGCCCAATAAATGGGGTGCACTGGGATTGGCTCTAGACACCCCGTGACCCTGGCTAGCGGTATAAAGTGGAAGATGATGGATGGATCCCATGAAAAAATAATCTATATTAGAGCATAAAGCCTATATAGGGAAGAGCCACCACTGACAGTCTACCCTGATTATGTTCATTCCAAATGATGCTTTGATTGAAAAAAAAAACAATGAATCCATCAGAAACTTCATCATGTGTTGTCCAGAATTAAGGTCTTGTCTAGGCTTAAACCCATAGATCCTTAAACCTAATCCTAGACTAAATTGCTTTCTCGGTGGTGATTCATCACCAAATCTTTTTTCTGGATGTGGTAACCTGACAAATGTACTGGCCTTCTTCTTCATTAAGACCTTGTATTCTTCTGCTTCAGATGACCCAAATGCTTTCTGGGTAAAAGTGCAAGCGTTCCCACTTCTCCGGTTAAATTCCAACTTGTGCTTTTTCTCCATTAGCATTTCCGACTCAGCACTGTTATTCAGTTTGACATTCTCTGGCGCCCTTTCTAATTCTGTGCACGGCAGCGGTGACGAATGGAGCTGTAAAAACAGCGCAAACCTGATGATTCCACTGATCCTGGAGCAGCTGTGAGCCTGCTGAATCGTACGCAGGTACACGGACTAAACAGATGCTTAATAAGGTCGACCATTGTTTCTGTGCAGAAAAACAAACCGGCCTGAGAAATGTGTTCGCGAACGCTGATTCAGCGGCCACTTCAGGCTGCGGCCTAGATTGTCGTGAGCGCCACAGACCTACATAGAAACTGAACCAATCATAAGCCCAGCGGCAAGAGGAAGACCAGGGCCGAGAGACACTCTTCATATAAAACAAACACAGGATCACAAAAGAACAGATAGTGAACCTTTACATTGAGTCTACTTGTCCAAAAGCAGTAATATTAGAAATGACATCGATGCATTTATTAGACACGATTATTCTGAGCAGCTTATAGTTTAGAGGAAAGTGAATGTGGTGTTAGGAGTCTTGCCCAAGCCACAGAACTGATCCCTGGTCTGCCGAGTAGGGGGCATCAGTATTATCCACTATATTATACCACCAACACTGCCAAGTAACATCACTACAACTCATTAAAACAAATGAATGTAGCTATCCTGGTCCCCTAATTCCCCACACTTGAACCCAATTAAGGATCTGTGGGACCACCTACAATGTGGTGTTCGCTCTGTGGGTCCTCCTCCACCAGCTCTCCAGAAGATGAGTTATGCACTGCAGTCAATATGACTCCAGATACATGCGACAACCTGGATATTAATAATAATAATGTGACTTCACTATATATATATATATATATATATATATATATATATATATATATATATATATATATATATATATATATATACATACACACTACCACTCAAAAGTTTGGGATCACAGTGAAGTTTTCTTGTTTTCAATGGAGTATCTTCTTCCTTAACACAACAATGGACTGACGGGTCTCTAAAGAAAGTTGTTTCTTTCTGGTCATTTTGAGTCGGTCAGCAAGCCATCAACTGCTGATGCTTCAGATACTAAACTAACCTAGAATGTTGTTCCCTTTTATACTCACTTATTAGTAGAATGTTTTTCAGCTGTACATCACAATTGAGCAAGAGTGTCCTAACAACCAATTAGTCCAATAACATCCTTAACTTGGATTGGCAGCCGTACCAGGAGATTCAGACAGAGGACTGAGAATTTCTGATAATAGAACTATATGCAAAATAACCTCTATACAAAAATAGGCTTTAATACAAACATTTTTATTCTTACATTAATTGTGAAATGGACAATATTGTTTGTGAATTGCATGAAATGAAATTCTAAAGTGATCCTAAACTTTTGAGCGGTAGTGTGTGTATATATATATATATATATATATATATATATAGTGAAGTCACATTATTATTATTAATATCCAGAGTGACTGCCATGTGCAACACATATCCAAAACGATAACTTTTCAAAACGTACTTGAATTTGAACATAAGTCAATAGAACTTTTCCATTTTGGTCATTTCTTTTAATCCCATTCCCAAATGTATAGAAAATGTAAAGGGATTTAAGCATGATGTCAAAACTATAAATAGCCGGGGCTACAGCAAGAGATTTTCTTTAAGTACAGCTAGAGGGATTGTTTTATTCAATGTACTGAGCCAATTCTTCAAAACATTAGCATTTTAATTAATTAAAGGGAGGCTGAGGCGACTATTCAAGATATGTAATAAGATTGAGTCTACAATGACAAACGACATAAAAGAACATCAATGACATGAAAGATTTATTCAAATAAAAATCTCCCGGGCTGATTTGGGACCCTCAGGAAGATTGAGAAGAGGTGCAATGTGCTTTTTTAACACCTGAGAGTAGCCCAAAAAGCACAGTAACCAGGGCTCTTCAGATTGGCCCCCTGCCTTCAGGATGACAGAAACATCGCCTCCTCTGCGGTGTTCTCTGATTGGAGAACTCTCTCTCTCTCTCTCTCTGTTGCTCTTTCGCTCTCGCTCGCTCTCTCGCTCACTCACTCGCTCGCTTTTCCCCTCTCAGTCATCATTGGAGGGCTTCACCTTCCTCCATAACTCACTGGAGCAAGTCAAGGATACTGATTATCACCATCACTTTCTCCCGCTCTCACTGGACCGCTGCCGCGCGCAATTTATCAAAATGATAGCATCTCAGGGAGGAGAGCTAAACGCCGCTCTGCTCATCAGATCACTCGGCATGCAGGGGACGGACAGACCGGCTGCCTTTCTAGACTACCCCAGGCTAGATACAGTACACTGCCATCTCTCTGCCTGCTCTGACTAATTATACTACCTGTGTAATTGGCATAATTGGTATAATTGATTGATATAAGGCTGCGTATTAGTTACACCTAGATGCCAGTTTATTGGGTCCACACCATGTAACTTGTTGGCCATGTAATCAGGTACACCTACCATTCAGGTGCACTTACAGACAGTTACAGACTGAGGTTCACTGGTTGATGCTACAGTCTACAACTGTACATCGATAGAAATTAAGTTTCTCTAATAACTGTGTTACACATGCACAACACTGTAACTACTAGTAGCTACAGTTACAGGTGGATTACAGCAGTACAGCTTATGTAATTACACATGTGTATTACACATTTCTTTTTTGCTTCATTGTAATAACATAAAGCTATGTTGAGAGCTGTAACTACACTAGTAATAACATGAAGATAACTGTATTTGTAATTAAAAGTAATGTAGAAGTAATTAGTCATATTTTTAAAGCCAGAAATATATTCAGGGCTTAATTTGTGCATGAATGTTGACAGCAGATCATGATAAATCATAATTTAGTGGCATAAATTAATATAGGAGGTAAAGAAATAATGTTGCATGTGTCTTCAAACTTAAAACCTAATGACTGAAGAGTACACTTTGCTAAAGAATATATATATATATATATATATATATATATATATATATATATATATATAATTGTGATTAATTTCAATAACCCCCCCATTTTAATTTAGCCTTACACTGATAAAACAACTCTGTTTAGTGAAAAGCTGTAGTACAACTTTAAATCAAAGCTGACAAAAGTAAATAGAGACAGGCTGAGACTATAATACTCAAACGTGGAAACAGGAATAAGTGAGAATACTAATATGATTAGGAAATTACAATTAACAGCCAATCAGAAACAAGCAAGGACATATCTTCACACTGCACAGCAAAATGCCTTTTTGTGATTGGTTCAGAGATAATAGCCGTAATGGACAAATTTTACTTTTGCATCCTAAAGATGATATTAATAAATACAAAACAAACAAATAGTACTCACGCCGAACTCTAAAGGTGACACTGATAGACATAAAATAAACAAACATTCCTCACCACAGTTAAAACCAAACTTCAGATAAAAGAAATCACTCTCTGCTGCCCTCTAAAGGTGTAACAGCACCAGTCAGAAGACTCTTAAGTTGAACCAACACACCCGGTTCCAGTTTGATTTGTTTGGTTTGAGTAAACATGATAAATAAATAAATAAATAAATAAATAAATAAAACATAACCTCTAGAAAAAAAAGTTTGATAAACCACTCAGGTGATTATGTAATAAGTATAGCAGGACTTTAAAGGAGAAAGATGCAGTTTTACATTCAGATGGTTATTCGCCATGTCGTCACTGTCAGAACTAAACATCTGAACTCCAAAGTGATGACTTTACATGAGGAGAAAAACAAGTTCTTAAATTGTAATGAAGTATCCAATTAAAGTAATTTTAGCTCATTTCTATTAGTATCATTACTTTTAAACAGAATTTAAAGGTCAACTAAAGCTTTTCAGGGATAAGAGGATGAGATTTCAGCTGTTAGTTGGATTAATTTCTGAAAGTGGTGCATTTTGAACGTCCAAAATCTAAAATATAACCACGTCAGCTTGGAACAGCTGTTTCCAGCTCAGTGGAAACACTCCAGACCAGATTGTGGATATCACAGTTCCGTGCTAGGGCATTGTTTAAATTCTCCTGCACCACGCCAGCCTCGAGAACAGTTTAGAACCACACAAAGGACGTTTGACACGGGAGTAAAGAGTGTTGTTTTCCTCTTTACAGCACCTTAAAGCAAGTATGTGGGCTAAACGCAGAGCAGCGGTGTTGGAGGATGTCAGATTCAGGCATTCAGAGGTGGATCTATGTGTGTGTGTGTGTAATGAA
This sequence comes from Megaleporinus macrocephalus, assembly GCA_021613375.1. NCBI lineage: Eukaryota > Metazoa > Chordata > Actinopteri > Characiformes > Anostomidae > Megaleporinus > Megaleporinus macrocephalus. The sequence goes on from CM038717.1 coordinate 9,307,382, forward strand.
AGTGAACAGAGGTGTCTCCTCAGACCGCTCGGAGCATTCTCACCTAGTGAGGAATTACAAATAACCTCTTCAGGTTGCACCAGGAAAAAGACAGCTTGATTAAACCAGACAGATATATAGAAGACATTATATTAAATATGAGCCATTAGCTTGACTGCCTGCATTACCTTGCTGAATCTGTATGCATAGATTTGCAAATAAAACCAAGAAGCTGCTCTCAGAACAATGGACTGACCGCCCCAGAGTCAAGACCTCATCATCACTGAAGGTGTTTGAGACTCCTTGGATAATAAAAAGCAGAAAATGCGGCCAAACTGAAGTTTGTGGGCATGCGGCTTTAATAAAACTGGAATACTGGAAGCCGTGATAAAGGCAAGGAGTGGATATACTGAATACTGACAAAAACTGATATTACATTTAGTTTTTAAAGGTTAAGAAAAATTAATAACTTGTATTCAGTATGTATGTATTCAACATAAGTGACAGCGTTCAATACGAGACACTGCACTGTGGGCTGTAAACGTATTCGTGTCTACACTGTCTCAACTGGGTTTAGCCATTTTTTCGGATGCCAAAAGTCATCGGACCTCAGTCCTATTTCACGCTAGCATGCAAAAAATATAAATTCATTTCACGCCAAAAAGGTTTGGTCAGTTGTTTTCAATCTCAGCCCTAATACACCTTGAGAGGTTACAGCCTCCTGTAATGAAATCCTTTAATATATCTGTCAAAGTGCGATTCGTGCTTCTGACGGTGGTGTAGACGTGAAATACACTACGCACAACTGTAGGGGGAGCCCAAGAGCAAAGAACAGCAATTCTCACATAGTGCTGTGTTAATTGGAAATTAAATAAACAGTGGGTGGTCTCATCGGCACAGGGCTGCACGTTGTGCTAATACTGTGATCCTACCTTTCTGAACCTTCTTCAGATGTTTCAGTTGCCGTGCTGAAATGAAGCAATGAAGAAAACAGCCAACAGTTGAGTCTGTAATGATAGAAGAGCTCTATATCTTTTAATATCATCATGAATGGGATCTCTTTTTTTTCGTATACTCAAGCACAATGCATACAAGTCTGATGTGCAAACCATTACAACATCCACTGCCTGTTCAGTCTCCACCACTCACGGTAGGACTGAACACAGACACGTCTTCCTGTACGGCAAAGAAAAAGCCTCTCTTTACAAAAGATTGAAAACAAGGAGAGAATAAATAAGCAATACTGTAAACCACAGCACACGGTAGTCGTCGAGGCCTCTACAGAGGAGCAGAGGACTACAACAGTCCAAACACATTCTACTTACAGTACTGAGGCGTGGAGCAGAGACCTCATGATCGCAATACATGACCCATAGCTGATCAGTAGGCGTATCAAACACAAACTCACATACACACACACACATACACACACACACACGCACACACTCCTCGCTCTGAAGAAAAAAACACACACATTTCACGCAATGTAATTCTACACACACAAAAAATAAATAAGTGAACAAACGAAAGTTATCTAACGCTAATATGTAGCACTGTAATGTAAGAGCTGTTACACTATTTGGCAAATAAAAATGCATCCGAGTGCATATGTGCATGTGGCCTTTGCAGGTATACATTCATTCGAGATACAACGTATTGGGAAGCCTCGATGTGTTGACTAGTACCTAAACCCGCTCTCTCGACGCTCCCCCCCGAAGCAAACCCATCACCGAGTCTTGATGACGTGAAGCTGCAACAAACGTACGCAGCAGCTATAAAGGAGCCTTTGGCGTAAACTGGGATTCGGAAGCTGCCTGATGCGTTCGGAACTTCACCCGTTAGACTTCTCTCCGTTTTGCGGCCGTTCTCTTCCAGCTAGCCGAGGCTAACAGGACTCAGCAACTGATCCAGGCACAGAGCTTTTAATGCTTTTGACAACGGTGCAATATTAACAACTGTTTGTTTTTTGCAGTCTTCTCGGACAAGACTTCAGATGTTCTGTACCAAGCAGAGACGTTAAATTAAAAATAAAGAATAAATAACGTAGTGGATTGCTTCGGCACCTCTTGTCCTGTACCGCAGGAGCGAGAGATTTCTGTATTGCACCAGTAAGGAAGAGAGTAGCCAGAGGCGATATAAAAAAAAACAGAAAACAAAAACAGACCAAATGCATTTTGTGCTTTTCTTTGTCCCCCCCGCCGCCGTGTAATAGCATCCGAGCTGAGAGCTGGTGGGTCAGTACTCGGTGTCAGAGCCCTCGGCTGGGTCCGTGTTGCGGGACAGCATGTAGTTGTCCATGTCTATGGAGGGGCAGTTGTGGATGGAGTAGCGCAGGCGCTCGGCCAGCACGGCCTGGCTGGTGTAGGGAGGCAGACGCAGCTGGAAGAAACACGTCTGGGCGGTGGGGAGACCGTTCACAGGCTGGAGGGGAAAGGGATAGACAGCTATTTAGACAAATAAAATTATATCACATTATAAATCATAATAAATTAGATTACATTTGTTCTCCCAATCAATAAACCTCTAAATTAGAGTTTCTCAGATCTGGTTCTGGAGGACCATCTGCTCTCACTGGTTGTAAAGAGGAATTCCAGACGTTTTTGAAAAAAGTCTGCATTAATTTAGTCATTGAGTTGTAAAGAAAGAAGAAGAAGAAGAAGAAGAAGAAGAAGAAGAAGGCTCCTTTTCCCTCCACTGTGAACAAGTCTAACCCTATGGGTTTCTCTACAACAAAACATTATATGTCAAATCTTTCAAATTGATGGAGTTTCTAATCAGAAATGGCCAAACAGTGCTAGACACCAGCTCTCCAGGACTGAAGAACCATGCTCTAAATCAGTGGTTCTACACTCTGTTCCAGGAGTACCCTCTGCCCTGCACATTTAGTGTTTCTCCTCCTTTCACCACCCTTTAAACATGGGCTATTCATGAGACCTAGAGACAACGTCCTGCAGGAGACCTAGTTCAATTTCTGGAAAATGACCCGGATTACCCATGTATGAAGCAAAGCCAGTGCATTGCTGGGAAAGCTGAATAATGTATCAGCTTCTATTGTTTATAGAGTCAAGCTTTTACGTTTCAGATTAATATATTTTGTACTTAATTCTAGTAGCATGCTACTGAAAAAGCTGCTCCTTGCGTGTACACAGCTGCTATTGCGCACAGGTGGCACAGCAGGGTGTATCAGGGTGTGTTTTGTATATGACACAGAAATTAAGGAGGTATTTGTATTCATGTCAAGGACCTTTCATGGAAAATGAGAATATGAACGTATCGTTTAAGAACTGTAAATGTAAATGATGGAAGGCTTGGTCAGTAGCAGTAAGGGCAGCAATACACATGTCATTGTAAAACTTACAGTGTAATATGGACTGTGTTTAAATAAAAAAAGCCAAAAATTGGCAGTTTAAAGCCAAAGACATGTTCAACATGCATTTTTCAGATATCAGAAACTACACAAGCTATAATACATATATATATATATATATATATATATATATATATCGTTGCAGTCCAAAGAAAAACATGGATCTCTTAATTTTTGTCAGTTCTTATTATTGCTTCCACGACAGCTGCTGTTTAAATTGTGTGAAAACTTCATGATGAATGAAGCAACAGTAATTCTCCAAAATCACTTTAAAAAAATTCTGGTTTCATTGACTTACACTGAAAGTAAAGATTGCCATTTTTGAGATACTTCTTTTCTTTGGACAGCAACGATATATATATATATATATATATATATATATATATATATATATATATATATATATATATATATATATATATATTTGTGATTGCTTAACACACTGAGCCCTTTAACATAAGTTCTTCAGTGAATTTGCTGAAAAACTCACACGGTCCACTTTGATGATCTGAAACTTCTGCGTGATGTCGGCGGGGTTGGACGGCAGCCTGGAGCGTCCGGAAACGAAGCGCAGGAAGAGCACCCTCTCCTCGTTGGTGAACTCCTCAAGGCTTTGCCAGAGCCAGACAATGAGCTGGTGGCTCTCGGTGATGTCACGATAGCGCACCACCTTTTTCAGCATCTCTACGGAAACCTCGGGCAGGCCGCAGACCAGCTGCTCCAGCTGCCGCGCCGTTAGCAGAGAGAGTAACGGCACGGGAATGATGGAGGACATGCCCTCCCTCACTGCTGCAACCTACATTCACACAGTTATGAGGTCAGTGCTTAAAGGAATTGTTCAGCAAAAAGTTAAATGATGCTAATTTGCACAGTGCAGATTATAAGGTTCCATAAGCTGATAATACAAAAGTCTAGTTACTGATATAAGCAAACTTGGGACAGCAAACAAGATTAGGGTAAGGTCTTGATTAGGACAAGGGGATAAATGTGTGAATCTGATGTTAACCTAGGGCTGGGCGATATGGACCAAAAATAATATCTCGATATTTTTAGCTGAATAGTGATGTACGATATATATCTCGATCATTTTTCTTCCGATAAGGTGATAACAAAAAATCTTTGAATTTGGATCTTCTTTAAACAAACGAGCACCTTTGAGCTGCTTTATTAAGAACAAACATTAGCGTTACTTATGCTTAAACTATAAAACTATGCTACAGTGAAAGGGGTTGTTTCTCTGTGAAATCAATACGCAAGTAACTGTTAGTTAATGTCATATTTACTGTACACCCTCCGTGTTTTTGTGCTTCGTATTTTTTATTTATTTTGCGTTATATGCAAATTACCGAAAAATCGGCACCGGACTTTGTTTAGACTACTCAGTACTCTGTAGTTTCAATACCCAGCCCTAATTTTGACAGGCATTGTTTTTCTTTTAACTAACCAGCTGCTCTCGATAGCTACTTTCGTATCCTTATCCGTCTCCATGCTGTCGCTGGGGCAGTGTGAAAAGAAAGGTGAACTGGTGAATCTACAAGTATAATTGCAGCGAAACACAGACTATATCGATATAAACGATATTGTCTCATCTTATATCTCATATAAAAATATATATCGATATTTCTTAAAACCTCGATATATCGCCCAGCTCTATGTTAACCTTTAACACAAATGCAGTAACAGGAAAGAAAGTGTTTGTCCTGTTTGCTGCAACTGACAGCTTAATAAAAATAAACCACCAAAAAAGAAAAGAAATGAAAGCAGTTTAAGCATTTTAAGCAGAGTTTTATGTTTTTATTGTTTTCATGAGGCTTTGCCCGTAGGTCCGTACCTGTCTGTCCATCTCATGCAGTCTGTACTCCAGAGCCCGCTCCACATACTCGTTTCTGTTGGTAAACGTCAGAGGAAGGTTGTGCCCACCCGGAATCACTGGCACCAACTTCCCATTAGCACTGTGGGCTACAAACGAGTCCAACGGAATCATCTAGATAGATGTAGAGAGAGTGACACTCTTATTAACACACCTGGCCAATTTAATCTTTTGAGATATGAACTATATAGCAGTTCAGTCCCACTGAAGAAAGCCTGTAGCATTTTAGGAAAACACTGGGGAAAACAGTTGTGCTGCTCATGGCTTTCAGGAAGAAAGTGGATCACTAGAGGCTTCTGAAGTTTTTCTTCAACGATTATTTTCTAACTCTGTATTAAGGGAGGGGAGTGTTACGTCCTCAGGACATATGCGGTTGTTCCCTGTTTTGTTTTCTTTTCTCTTCCTGTCCCTTGTTAGGACCCACATACCCACAATGTGGATTGGCTGGAGTCTTCATAGTGTTGGATTTTATTAAAAAAAAAACAGACTATAGCGTTTGTTTGAAATGTATGGAAAGACAGGTGGCCAGGGAAGCACGGGAAGGCCCTGGCTTTGTTATCCCCGGCAGTGGGGAGCTTATGACAGGCAACCCTAGGCTCGAGAACAAGACCCTGCGATGTTATCTTTAGACCCCCTAGGCTCAAGAACCACTCCACCTGGAAGTTTACGACATGGCCAGGAGGAGCCCATTTGGCCCGAAGGCAATGGAAGGAGGGCCATAAAAGACAAGCAATCATCTTTGAGACCAGGTTGGACCAGGGCAGACCAGGGTGTGAGAAACGTGGGTATCGCAAGCCCTTCGAATAAAAAGCTTAAACCCTGGACTGGTCTCCCTCTTCCTTCTGATGGCAAAACACGAAGATACAACAATCCATGGTAGAGCTGGGGCGAACGTTAGCGTGCCACCATTTGTTTTAAATCAGCCCAGTAGAGTGCAACATATCTGTTTAGTCCAGCAGCACAGAGTGTGATTTAGTATTGTTCAGCTCAGAACTGTAACCTGGTGTTTGATCAACAGTATTGTTATATATGTGTATAGTATTGGCCAACTGGCTGTGTTATGTCTAGTTCACACTACATGATTTTAGCCTGGTTTTTCAGTTGCCGACTGTTTTTTGTAGATCGTCGTCAAAAACCTCTGCTTGGAGGCAAATCGGCGACCACTCGGCGCTCGCTCAGTCGTGTAGTGTGAACGGCTGTAGATGCTCAGCGACCTGTCGCTGAGTGCTCGCCGATTAATTGCAGGCGCTCAGCAAATAACTAGCCTGTTTGATATCTAGACAAGTCAGCGACTGTGAGTAAACAGCAGCGTCTAGCTACAGCCAATGGGATCACATTAATAAAAATATTTACCTCCAGCTCTCTCTGCAGAACAGACTGTCCCTGCTGTCCCCTTGTCTTTATCCATCTTTGTAACTTTCTCTTCTTTCTTGCAGATCAGCGCAGTGTTAAATCGTATCGCTGGTTTGTTGACGTCTGTTTTGGAAATACTGTATGTTCTTTGAGGTGTCGCTAGCTCTCACATGCGTTTAGGTTTCGTGTGAGAATCTCAGAAGAGTCTGAGATTCTCCAGAGTGAAAGTCATGTAATTGGTGATCCCGTGTTGCCCATCAGTCATGTAGTGTGAAAGCCACAACAACTGAAGACTCGCGATTACAGAACAACCAGTCACGTAGTGTGAACGACACAAAAACCTGATGACTCAAACAGTCGTGTAGTGTAAACCAGGCATTAGATTTTGTTCCAACAACTCCAGACCAATGTATATTGGGGTCTTGTGTAGGAGTGGGTGACATAAAACGAAATATTAAGCGGCAGAATGAACGTCTTCTACAGCCGAGAAGATCTGCTTATCTAGAAAAACTCAATCACTCTGGCTGTGGTTCCTTTAGCTCTCTGGCTGTTGCTGCTGCTGTACTGTTGGTACCGGTCAGATCTGGTCTGCACGGTGTTCTGGGTTATTTGTTTTGTGCTAGCTGCGCGTGCTAGCTGCGCGTGCTAGCTCTGTTAACTCAAGACCAATGTATAATGGGGTCTTGTATAGGAGTGGGTGCCGTTTCTGTTTATTATAGTTCTTTCCTGTTTAGGTTCAGGTTGTTTAGGTTAGTTAGCTCCCTGCATTCTTAGTCAGCTTAATCTTTTGTTTGTTATTTTGGTGTGGCCCACTCCAACGTTTTGAGACTTATGAGATGTGTGTGAAAATTGTAAACGTGGACTAAACAGCTTTAATTGTTTAAATGTTGTCTTGGGTTCACTTTGTTTTATTTCTTTATGTTACAGTCTTAGCAAACCCCTGGACGGGTCGTAACAGGCACAACATAACCAATAAGCTGTTTAAGCAGAGAAACTGTAATGTTAAATCAATAGGTACTGTTTTTAGTACATAAAACATCTCAATCAGCTTTCTGGAACGAGTTTCATTGTGCTATAGATGAAACCTGCAGGGAGGCTCTCCAGAAGCACCATATTGCATTAGCAACATACAGCAGTTCTCCAACGCCAGCACTAGGCTGATCAAACCTTTGCAGTGTCTCTGGCTCACCACGGTGAAGTTGTCTTCATTGATGCTGCTGTCGTCCAGGTGCAGGATGCCCTGCAGCGAGCGGTAGGTGAGGAGGTCCACCTCCTCCAGGTCCGCTCCCCCGAGAGGAATGCAGCACAGCTGCTTCCAAACCCAGGGAGCCAGGTGCAGGTCCAGTGGCTTCTTGGTGCGTACGGCCACGGCCATCAGGATGCCCAGGAAACGGAACTGCACAATGTGCTCATCTGAGACGGCCGCAGGATTTAACAGGAACCTGCCACAGCCAATCACATTACAGGGTCGCAGATAAACAGACGATCTCATCTCAGGATCACAGTAAAGCAGTAATACTAGAGATGGACCGATCAGAGTTTTTGAGGCTAATTCCGATCACCTTTCAACGCGATCGGGCGATAGCGAAACCGATCGAGGGCGGGGCTATATGCCACGGCAGGGCTACATGTAGTTATTAGCACAAGGAAGTCATGAAACATGGTGAAACTGGTTTATTACCATTTTTAACGAGTTCATAGGAAACAGTATAATATTTGTAACTAAATTAGAAGTTGGTGTATGTGGACGTAACCGCTTGGTACAGCTCCGGAAGAGCCACATCTGAAAAGTATCTCTACTAGGAACAGCAGAGCGTGGATCCAGGTGGAATATTAAGCAGCAGAATGAACGTCTTCCACAGCCGAGAAGATCTGCTTATCTAGAACTATAAACTCAATCACTCTGGCTGTGGTTCCTTTAATTTTCTGGCTGTTGCTGCTGCTGTTCTGTTTGTACTGGTCAGATCTGGTCTGTTCGGTGTTCTGGGTTGTTTGTTTTGTGTTAGCTGTGTGTGCTAGCTCTGCTGTTTGCTGATACTCACTGTGTTCAGCTGTGTGGTGTCTCTGAAGTGTTGTATCAGATTAGTAGTGTTAAATGTCTTTGTCTTGGTTTCCCAACGAGACACATTGATTTCACTATATTTACTGATGTTACAAACTGGCCTGGATGAGAGTCACATACACAGACAGACGACATGTTTTCTATCCGCACATGCGGTGAACGCTGTAAACTTTTCTTGCGAGGCTGCTGCTTTAGTCAGTCTATGGAAAATAAAAGGGTGTGTATTTCCACCTAGTGGTTCAGATAGGAATTGCAGGGAGCTGGCCGGAGAGCTACTCTTTCTGGATGAAACTCTAGCTGGAAATACAGAAATTTGTTCATTTATTTAACGCCATCGATCGGCTCTCGGGACCGACTAAATTGGAGAAATATTAGCCGATCACATGATTTTAATTAAAAATCGCCTGATATTGATACAAAGCCGATCGATCCTTCCATCTCTATTTAATACATACATACATATTAGTTATGGAAGTAATAAAAATTCTTATCCAAAACAGAAACTGAGACTGGACAAACTGGACAAACCAAAGGACTATACATAAAAACTTTGATTAGACTATGTAGGCTACAGCAGCGCTTCACAAACCTGGTCCTGGAGGACCCCCTGCACCACACAGTTCAGTGTTCCTGCACCCAACACAGCGGATCCAACTAATCTGCTAATTATGTGTAGGGCAGAGGGAGCTGTGGGACCAGGGGTGAGAAACAATAGGCTCCAATATGTGCCATGAAATCCAAAATTCAACGAAGAGGCAGTAACTTCCAATATTTTCTACTTATTCTTTGCTCTCTTTGTACGGTTGTTTGTAAATCTTTCACTGTGGTACAGACGGTACAGACGGTACGTGGTACAGATGGTACGAGACTGCCACAGGGGAGGTTTCTTTTTGCTTCTGCTGTTTTGTATCTTACTCGCTGTCTGTGAGAGTAACTGTACGTACCCGTTGTCTGTTTGGATGAATGCATGAGTTGAAGCAGTGAGTGTACCTGTCTGTGTTACTGCCCACATCTGCAGAACTGTTGGGTGTGTGAATGAGTAAATCCACCACTCCGGACTGCAACTCCTGAGGGAGAGAAAAGGACCAATGAGTGAGACAGAGAGAGAGAGAGAGAGAGAGAGAGAGAGAGAGAGAGAGAGAGAAACCGCCGAGAGACAGGAGAGACAGAGACAAAGACAAGGAGAGAGAAACAGATTGCGAGAAAGAAAGAGACAGAGGCAGAAAAAAACAGAGAAAAAGAAGAGACAGAGAGAGATACAAGGAGAGAGAGAGAGAGAAAGAAAGAGACAGAGGCAAAAAAAGAGAAAAAGAAGAGACAGAGAGAGATACAAGGAGAGAGAGACAGAGAGAAAGAGAGAGGCAGAACAAGACAAAGGAGACAGAAGGAGAGACAGAAAGAAAGAAGAGACAAAGGAAAGAGAACAAAAGGGACAGACAGAGAGAGACAATAAGAGAGAGAGAAAGAAAGAAAGAAAGAAAGAAAGAAAGAAAGAAAGAGACAGATGGAAAGGAGAGACAGAGAGAGGCAAGGAAAAAGAAAGAAAAAAGAGACAGAAGCAGAAAATACAGAGAGAGAGAAAGAAAGACAGACAGGCAGAAAAGACAGAAAAAGGAGAGATGGAGAGAGATAGAGAGAACGAAAGAGACAAAGGCAGGAAAAGACAGAGAGAAAGGAGGCTGAGGGAGAGACAGACAGAAAGAAGAGACAGAGAAAAAGAGAACAAAAGGGACAGAGGCAGAGAAAAAAACAGAGGCTGGTTTATTTGTTTTTTAAAAGATTAAACATTAGGGTAGTGTTTTGTATAGGGTTTATGATACAGTCCTACTGTACAGTAACTCTGCTGTCCAGCTGCTTTAAAAACCTAAAAAATATTTTTGCAGAATAAAACCTGCGCTGGGCTTAATTAATGTAATGAACATGTAAATAAACATGTAAACAGAAACTGACTAATTTAATGTGTTATATTACAGACGTAGTGCAGCATTTGGACCGAGCAGTGAGCTTGGAAACTACAGAGGGTAAAAATATCAAGTGTAGATCGAAAGTCATATTTATTTTCACATTTTTCAATAAAACAATAAAATGTAGTGTTAAAATCCAAAAACAGTTATGGCTCATTTTGTGTGATTTGAGTTGGAAGGGTCTATTTTATCCAGTACAGAAAAAATTGGTTCGTATTAGTCAACCTGCCCCCCAACAGAAAACATCTAAAAAAAAAAAATCTAAATAAATTAAATGCCAACCACCAGCTAATTGTCTGGCTCTAAACAACGGACATGAACGCACTCCCCCTCCTCAGCTGGCCGCATGTGGGCGTAACAAGGGTGTTCCCTGCATCGTCCAATGGAATCAGGTATGTGTGTTTCCAGGGGTGACGGGGCAGCGGTGATTAATACTTGTATTGAACATTGGCTTTTTCATACCATACTGACATCATTTTATAGATTTGAATCAGATGTAAATATAAAAGAGGGTGTTTTAATTTAGTTCAGAATGTGGAACGAATATTTCATACGCTGAGGACCACCCACCCCTCTTCTCATTGGATAGATGCATTGCGTTTGCCGGATTCATTTGCATAAAGTTTGTCTTGGCTAAGGCCTTGCCCTTGAGTGGTTCCAGTCCTATTTATCAGACAGGAGTTTTGTGGTTAGCATCCTGGGCCCCTTTTATTTACGCTGTATATGTTGCCTTTGGGATCTATTTTTAGAAAGTACGGTATCTCCTTTCATTGTTATGCCAACGATACCCAGATTTATTTACCTTTGAAGAAGCAGGATGGTACATCTTGGACTACTTTATTGAGTTGCCTTGATGAAATAAAAGCCTGGATGGCTTTTAATTTTTTAATTTAAATGAGACAGAGACAGAAATTGTCCTATTTGGACAGGACAGATCATCTCAATGGAACCTGGGACATTGGCAGACTTTTACCCAGTCATCAGTCTAAAACCTGGGTGTAATATTTGGTAATGCTTTTAAATTTGATAAGCAGATAAATGCAGTAGTCAAGTCTAGTTTCTTTTAATTAAGACAACTAGCCAAAATCAAGCCATTTTTATTTCCTTCTCTGATTCAACAAGACTCAATTATTCTAACTCGCTATATGTTGGTGTTGGCCATTCCTTGATCGCCAAGTTACAATTGGTTTCACTTTATTGGCTCCCAGTGGCTTTTAGAATACAGTTCCAAATCCTGCTTTTAGTGTACAAGTCTCTTAACAGGTTAGCTCTCAGTTATCTAACGGAAGTGCTTGTGCCCTATGTTCTGCGGATCAGCTTCAGCTGGTTGTCCCCAAATCAAGGCTGAAGCAGAGGGGGGGCCGAGCATTTGTAGTAGCCACCCCGATACTCTGGAACGAGTTACCACTGCAGATTCGATTGGCACCTACTCTGTCATGTTTTAAATCTAGACTTAAAGCTCATTACTCTTCCATGGCTTTCATGTAATTAAAGATTTATTTGGTTGTTGTTTTTAGTCCTAGTATTGTGTATTTTAAGTTTCTTCATTTGTGAAGCACTTTGGTTAACCAACCTTGTGTTAAATGTGCTTTATAAATAAACTGACATTGACATTGACATTGACATAAACCAATTAGTGAGAAAAATATATAGTTACTACTTTCAGATGGTTAAACATACGTCAGGAGAATCTGACCTGGGAACATTATGATGTTATATCGAACACAACGGACGAGTTAAAGTGATTCGCGAGAGCGCTCAGTGTCAGACTGACCTGGCACATTTCGGTGATGGTGTCATCAAACACACCACCTGCATCGTCCGCCCCCTCCCCCACCAGCTTCACCTTCCAGGCCCTGGAGGGCAGCCGCAGCTCAGTGGGGTTCAGATTCACCACTTGCTTAGCGATCTGCACGAAGATGGGCTTGCTGGAGCGCCCCCTGTGTATGGGAGGAGCGAGTGCGAGATATCAGACAAAGAATAACACCTTATTTGCAGTATGTTCTGTAATGCTGTAATGATACATGATATCAGATAAAAACTGAGGGAAGTATGATTATTTCTCATTTGCTGTTGATATGTCACGCACCTGGTGGAGATTCTTTTAACGGTAATCTGAGGTCCGTAGGTCTTGCCCTGGGTCATGGTACGGCCGATGGAGCGCACCAGGGGCAGCGTGTTGACTTTGGGGGACAAAAGTCCTCTGAGCTGACCCTGCACTATAGCGGCGGTGCCTGAACTGTACCGGGATGCTGGCACCTGGATGTGGGCCAAAAAGCAGCAATGTTACGGTCAGCCGCTGGACAGCACAGATCAATTATTCAGCAGACAGCAAAGAGCAGCACTTAACAAGAGCAACACTCCGCATGTTTGAAACACTAGTAGTAGTTTGAACACAGCGGTAGGAGGCACACATCTAATACTGCTTGTTGCTTCTTACTAATTATTTGAAACTCCTGAGGACCTTCTTTGACTCAGTGGTGGCGTCTGCCATCTTTTACGGAGTGGTCTGCTGGGGCGGCAGCATCTCGACGGCAGATAAGAAGAGACTGGACAAACTCATAAAGAGGGCCAGCTCTGTCCTGGGAAGCCTACTAGACCCAGTGCAGGGGGTAGGAGACAGGAGGATGTTAGCCAAGCTGGCTATGACTCCAATGACTCCCACCCCATGCACAAGACTCTGGCAGCACTGGGCAGCTCCTTCAGAGACAGGCTGCTTCACCCCAAGTGTGTGAAGGAGAGGTATCGCAGGTCCTTCCTTCCTGCTGCTGTTAAACTCTACAACCAGCACTGCTCCCAGCAGACCACACATACACAGCAGACTATATACACACACACTTAAACTCTACACACTTACAGAAAATATATTTTTTTCAGTGTAATGCACAATATTTTCCATTCCCCCTGTGCAATTAAGAAGCAACGTGCAATTATTTGTAAATACAATCTCAAGAGTTCTTGACATTTTATTATCTATATTGTATATACTGTACTGTTTATTTATCTATTTTTTGTACTGAGTGCCTTGCTATCCCTTTGCTGCTGTAACTACTGTAACTGCTGTGAGGATTAGGATTATCTTATCTTATCTTAAACATATAAAGCTGTGAAATACTAGTATCATACTAGAATAATTGGTAATACTTTACAATATAGTTCCTTATTAAATGTTGAAGGACTTGTTCATTGATGACCTTAATTGAAAAGTGTTAGAGAACTGTTTTACATTTACCTGGAACTAAATTGGATTAATATTATTTATAAAGAGACATGGATGACAGGTGGAGGTGGACGCAACACATGGGTGGAGAGTACAGTAGAACTGCTGCAGGTGTTTGATACCTGATTGCGTGGGTCCAGGTTCAGCAGCCTCCAGGACTTGTACATGAGGTCAGAGAAGTGGTAGAGCACACGGAGGCGTGTGCCTAGTTCCTCAGGGCTGCAGTCCTTCAGCGCGTTGTACTGAGGGGGGATGGCTTGGGGTAGACCCAGCTGCAGCCCTGCTGAACCTGTAAACATTATATAGAACAGGACAGCAGTGTTTAGTCGACTAGGTATTGATGCTGAACATGGAAATAAGCAGTTGCAATTCAGTTGATAGTAATAGTCAACCGATTAATCTTTAGTTGAAGTCCTGACATAAGGGTGGAGGTAAAATGTTGCATGCAGCAGCAGTATCTGATAGCATTAGTTAGGCATTACGCATTAAACCAGCTCTTGTGCATTGCTGTTCTTGTCAGTGCAGTGTGCAGCACTTACTGTGGTGTTATGGTGCAGACTCTGAAACTCATGAGCAGTAAAAATGATATAATTGAGGAAATGTAGCAGCGTGGGCAGCGTTGGTTCCTGGAGCAAATTTTAATCGGAATTATTTAGCTATTTATTAGATATTTGTGCACGCCCATCCTTAGCTGCTTCTACAGAACCATCATGGAGAGAATCATGACCTGCAGCATCACTGTTTGCTAAGGAACCTGCTTCTCTCTCAGACAGGAGAAGCACTGCACTGGCAAAGTTTTCTTGCCATTCAGGACATCCAAACATTGTAAAATGAAAATGTTCAGCATCAGGATGACTGCTTACACCACTCACATAAGTAGAATTTTTTCAGTGTAACGTAACGTGCAATATTTTTCCATTAACCTGGACAATTAAGAAGCAACGTGCAATTATTTGTAAATACTATCCAGACTTTTCAGGATATATGTACACTACCATTCATTTCATGCAATTTTTATGCAATTCACAAACAATATTGTCCATTTCACAATTAATTTAAGTGTATCAGATGTTTTTTAAAGAATAAAAATGTTTGTATTAAAGTCTATTTTTCTATAGAAGCTTATTTTGCATATAGTCCTATTATCAGTAATTCTCAGTCCTCTGTCTAAATCTCCTGGTACGACCACCAATCCAAGTTAAGGATGTTATTGGACTAATTGGTTGTTAGGACACTCTTGCTCAATTGTGATGCACAGCTGAAAAACATTCTACTAATAAGTGAGTATAAAAAGGGAGAACAACATTCTAGGTTAGTTTAGTATCTGAAGATCAGCAGTTGATGGCTTGCTGACCGACCCAAAATGGCCAGAAAGAAACAACTTTCTTTAGAGACCCGTCAGTCCATTGTTGTGTTAAGGAAGAAGATACTCCATTAAAACAAGAACATTTCACTGTGATCCCAAACTTTTGAGCGGTAGTGTATATACTGTACTGTTTATTTGTCTATTTTTTGTACTGAGTGCCTTGCTAGCCCTTTACTGCTGTAATTTCCCCACTGTGGGACTAATAAAGGATTATCTTATCTTGAACTTACAAAGCTGTACCTGTACTAAAACATGTTACAGAATCATTTTACATTTATCTGGAACTAAATTGGATTGTTTTACACCACATACATCTGAACAAAGGCTACAGAGCTTCATACTGTCTGTATTTATTGTATTTACTGTCAGTCCACACTGTTGTTTGCTGTTGTTCTATGGTTAATGCAGCACTGTGTCCTTGAGAAATGATAATATATTGTTCTCTCAACACATCTGTGATGACAAGAAATGGCAATCAAACTGATTTTGCCTTAAAGATGTGTCACTTACTGGACCAAGATAAAAAAAATCTGCATGCACAAAATTAGGCAAAAATCAGCACCCAGTGCTTGGACCCCAATGATTGCCACTTGCAGTGTAATTTCTAGACTTATGTGAATGCAATATGCAGCATTCAAAAGTTAATTCCACTAAAAACTAAATGCATGCATGTTACTAAATACTCAATATATAACAAGGGGTAATATGTGGTCAACTATATAATCAATAGACTACAAAAAAAAAAAAAGAAAAGTTTGTTTCAGTGTTTGGCTGTGCATGTAAGTACCTGAGGTCCTTGAAGATGTGGACGGTGTAGTCCAAGCAGCACTGTGGCATCGGCCAGCGGAGATCTGTCTGATACTTTTTCCTTGTAAAGCTGTGACCAGTGTAGGCTCCTTCACTGGGCTGGAATGACCCAGACCCAGCTACAAACAAACACACAACACATCTCACAACTCACCCAAAGGCAGTTTTCTCTTGAACCTAGTTATAAACATTATACCAACAACAGTAATAGATATTGTATCCTGAAAGTCCTTTTCAGTGTAGAAACTTCGAAATAGGCATTCTAACCACCAGAAAACCAAACACGAAAATCACATTGGTATGAATAAAAACAGATTCACAGAGAATGTAACATGATTTATTGCATACAACCTGGTATAAAATGTGATCTGCACCAGATTACCCAGTCTGACATACATCTCTGCTGAATCTGTATGTGTACCTGAGCCTCACAGTTGCAGCCCCATGCATACACGTCTCCAGTGCTGGACAGAGCAAGGATGTGTTCACAGCCCACAGCGATGTCCTCGATGAAGACGCCCTCCAGAGCAGGTACAATCTGAGGCCGGTTATGGTTCTTCAGCATGGAGTCGGGAAGCCCTATCAGACGCTCTGTGGACACAGGACAAGGGCACCTTTACACTAGCACTGCTTTGTTAACTGTTATCGTGATAGTCTCTTTTGCATTGATATAGTCAAGTGCTGCTCTGTGAAACAAAGCCACGTAACCAACTGTAAGGTTTTTACTCTGAGCTGTGATCATCCTGACTAATCTGAATTTCAACATGAGTGTTCCTGTGGGTGTTCATGCAGTCCAACAACAGTACAAAATAATACTTAATATCACGTGTCATTATTGGTTCAACCTGTATTTAATTATATATTGCAATATGTGTCTATACCATGAAGCACATATGTATATACAGAGAGCAGTGTATTACCAAATGTGACCTAAATAATATGAAACCATTAGAACACAAAGACATGTACACATGTACAACAATACTTTGTTATTATATTTCAGGATGTCGGGCCACAAATATTCAATGGACCTTGGCAGATGTGTTTCAAGATTTAAGATTCAAGAGTTTTATTGTCACATGCACAGCAGAACAGACAGTTACACTGTACAATTAAATTCTAACTTTGCTGCTCCTCCATTCATCAATAGATAAAGATAACAAAAAAAAAAAATAAATAAATAAATAAAAAAAAAAAAAAAAAAAAAATATATATATATATATATATATATATATATATATATATATATATATATATATATACACACAAAATATATAAACTATAATAATATAAGTTAAAGTAAATAAAAGTCAACATTCAACATTCATATTTAGAAGATGTAACTCGAGCAATCCTCGTTTTCCTTTGACGTACCTTGGCCGAATGTATAGACATGTCCATCTTTGGCCAGCACCACTGAGAAGTGTGTTCCACAGCCCACCTTTTTTATCCCCTTATTACAGAGAGTCTCCACCTTCTATCAGTTAAGACAGACAGAGAGACAGCGGAATTGTCCAATCAGGTCTGGTTTGTATGAGGGTCAAACAGTCAGGACAGATACTTTGTCTATTAAACCAAAATATTAGTTAATTTTTTTTTTTTTTTTTTTTTTTTGCCCAAATATAGCTGATCAGTAAAGTTTTCTGTTTTAGTTGTGGAGCTGTCAGGCAAATGTAGCTATTAAGCAATGAAGGTAATGTTCACCGGCGCAAACTGCATGCTTAAGAGGCTACAACATAAAATCAATTACTAATTACTTTAAAAATATTAACTTGAAAAGGTACATTTACTTTATGTTGGGTATTAACAGTTAGTTCTGATAAATACATATATATATATATATATATATATATATATATATATATATATATATATATATATATATATATATGTAGACTAAAGACACCACTCTGAAAAGTAATAACATTTTTCCACAAAATTAATACAGTGTCGGGAACCACATAAGCAAGCTCATTTGACATTGCTTAACAACTCGAGATAGTTTGAGGCGAGTTTAATAAGACAAGCTTCATTACTTGTTGGCTACATTAGCCTTGTAGCTCCAGTGCTAAACTCCAGTGCTTTAAAAAAAAAAAACCTCAGCCTGTCTTGGTGGATTAACTACATCTAGGAAAAGATGCATGTTTGAATATTTGCAGTATTACTTGAGTATTAAGTAAATATTATGTAAGTATTACTTTAACATCAGACGATAAGAAGTACCTGAGGGTAGCATTTGACTGTACAAGGTCCTGTGCCAAGTTTCCCATAATCCCCGTCACCGAACGCCCAGAGGGTCATTCCATCTGAAGACAGTGCCAGAGTGTGGTTAATACCACACGACACCTGCGTGCAAACAGAGAGAGCATTGACACCAGTTCTGAATAGAAATTGACAGAGAGCAGAATAACTAATGATTTCCTTAGTTTACACTGGATTTGTTGTCTTTTTTTACACTCACTTACAGCTATTCGAAAGCATTTCTGTTTGCTGACAATACTTTACCATTACACATTTAAAAATCGTGGCCAAATCACAGGGCAGATCGTTTTAAATGAAATCATTTAAAGTAGATAATTAAAGCATTTAATTTATTAACATCCTGATTTCAAACATGTATAAATTAAGATCTAAAAATACATTCAAAAATAATTATTAAACACATAAATGACTCTAAACCTTCAGTATTGCATATAACAAAGCCTGTACAGAGCCATCTGTGTTTGTTTCCTTAATCCAGCAGGTTTTAATAGAATTACCAACATTTTTAAAACACAGTATAGCTTAACTGTGGTTTTCCTGTAGGTGGTGCTAGTTAGCAGCTGCAGCTCTGCTATAACAAGCCTCATGTATTTTCCAAATGCTCTGCTAAGCAAATGTGAAAGCATTATCATTTATTATCAATATTATACATTTTTTTTATTATACAAAATTATTATGTGGTATTAATGGTCTCATAGTGATAATCAACAGCTAATCAACAAACTGGTTAAAGTACCATAAGGGAGTTGGGTTGCACAATATATTACTTGTCATTGTGAAACTGAGCTTTGCAATCTGCAAACGAGACCAATAACAGTGCTTTGTATTGTGCGTTGTGATCATCCCACCAATCACGGTTACACAATGCCTCAGTGGGTGTTTTACTTAATCAAGATATTTATCTAACTAACCAAAAGTAAATTTCAGATAATGTAATGCTGGTCAATTTATAATCACACCCCCAATGACTGAGTAATATATTAAGGTGTGTTGCCAGTGCAATATACAGCAATACACCTATAATACTAGTATTTTGTCTATATTGTATAACCCTAAAATAGAGGATTCTTGCCTGTCCAATGTGGTAGCCTTCCAGTGCTGTGACTCTCTCTGGCACCATCTTGTTGGAAGTTGACCTTTGACCTAGGCGCCCAGAATCGCCGCTGCCAAAGGTGAACAGTTTCCCGTCGGCCGTGACCACAGCAGAGTGTTTGAAACCACATGCCAGCTTCAGGGGGAAAAAAACAAGATTAACACATACTGAAAATATAGGGGCCATCTTCATAGTGTTCCACTTGATTAACAATGATAGATGTTCATTATTTTTATTGGAAGACATAATAGATTATATGTACATACATATACACACACACACACACCCACACACACATATACATACATATACATACATATATATATATCTACATACATATATATATATATATATATATATATATATATATATATATATATATATATATATATATATATATATATATACACCTCAACAGAGGTGCTACACAGAAATATGCACTTAAGAAAATCACAATAAAATGACAATTAAAAACAGTGTACAGTGCAAAGATTTTCAGATGGCAGTAATTGTGAGGGCAAGAATCAAGTCTCATTATGTAAGTGCTGCCTTGGAACTTATTTGTTAGCATCTAATAACACCGGTCCAATCCAACACTCCTGCTCCAATTTCTGATCTAATAAATTCTACCATTCAGAAATAGAAAACCTTCTGCTATTATTCAAACTATTGCAATTGTATAATTTTACTGCTTAAACTCTTAAATAAACTATTACATTTATTATTTTAACAATTTGAGCTGCTTACCAACAATTTGATTTAACTTACCACCTTCATTCTTTCCACACTTCTAAATAAAATGTACAGAATTTTTCATTTATATTCAATTTTTGTGTCTGGCTATTGTTTTTTCATGCTTTTCATATGTTGGTTGTATGTTTTTTTATGCTTTTTTATATTTTGCTTGTAATTGTATTTTAATATCGGTTCATTGTAAGATCCAAAAGTTCACTTTTAGTGCTTTACCATATTTACCAAATATATTTTTAATGGTCAGGACCCCCACAGAGATTTGTTCATCAACCAAGAATATTCAGCCAACAGTGTCCTGTGGGCAACATCCTGTGACCACAGATAAAGCAGTAGAGGATGACCAACAAAAATGGTGCAGCAAAAAATAAGCTGTCGTATCTGATCTACAAGATCGACCATCAAGTTAGGAATGTCTAATAGTGAGTGGACACAGTGTTTAGAAACTCCAGCAGCACAGCTGTACTGGATATTTTTAGTTGGTGGACTATTCTCAGTCCAGCAACGATGTTGAGGTGCTTGAAAAGTCTAGCGCATGTTACTGATCCATTCATACCAGTGCAACACACCAGCACCACGTCAGTGTCACTGCAGTGCTGAGAAAGACCCACCTCCCTAATAGTACCTGATGGTTCTGACCACTGATGACCAAGGTGAAAGTATACAGAAAAACATATGAACTACAGTTAGTAATGGCAGAACTACAAAGGCAACCTATAGTCTAAATGAATAAAGATACAAGTATATAATATAAATTATATATAAAGATGATAAAGGACCCATAGGAAGGAATGACGTGTAAAGACTTGAAAACAGAGGACTACAAAGAAAGGAGTAGATTCTTACTGACTGTGCATTAAACATGCTGACACAACGATGCACAAACAAAGAAGAAGGGATGATTATCCCACCTTGAGGTTATCTAGAACAGGCAGGGTGCCTTCCACAGCATGTTAATGTGTCCTGACATGGATCTACACACTCTCACCTGCACCACCTCCTCTCCCTGCAGAGCCTCGATCTGTTTGGGTCGTCTCTGCCTCTCGCTGTTGCCGTGGCCCAGTTTTCCATAATCACCGTCGCCCCAGCTGAAAACCTCGCCTGTCTCTGTGAGAGCCAGCGAGTGACCGTCTGAACCATATGATGTCACCAGTTGAGTCACTACATAACCTGCAAGACAATGTTAAGTTACTACATACAGTAGAAACGTGTTACTACATATCATGCAGTGCGCTGCAGTAACGTAGATAAAGAGCCTGTAGAGCAGTCATAGGTTCCTGCATATGCTATAGAACACCTAGGAATCTACGCAACCTATACATTACATTTTGTTTGGTGTTGATCAGATCATATAAATTTGATATAAATGTCATATGTGTGTCAAAGTATGCAAAATGTGAGCTGACGATGCATTTATCATAATAACTTATAAATTTTTGTGTCATATGAAGAAACAGAAAAAAGTATCTGCTGATTCTTCTCTACAGGTTGAATATACTAGAGAAGTGGGGGGGGTCGAACTGAACAGAGTGCAGAAGAAAGGAGGACAGGTATAGGTAGATAGATAGGTATATGATAGATAGATAGATAGATAGATAGAAAGATAGATAGTAATACCGTTATATGACAGATATAGATAGATAGATAGATAGATAGATAGATAGATAGATAGTAATACTGTTATATGACCGATATAGATAGATAGATAGATAGATAGATAGATAGATAGATAGATAGAT
The DNA here is from genome assembly GCA_021613375.1 of Megaleporinus macrocephalus. Lineage (NCBI taxonomy): Eukaryota > Metazoa > Chordata > Actinopteri > Characiformes > Anostomidae > Megaleporinus > Megaleporinus macrocephalus. The sequence continues at coordinate 9,329,214 of CM038717.1, forward strand.
AGATAGATAGTAATGCCGTTATATGATAGCTAGATAGATAGTTATATGATAGATAGATAGATAGTTATATGATAGATAGATAGTTATATGATAGTTATATGATAGATATATGATAGATATATGATAGATATATGATAGATAGATAGATAGATAGATAGATAGATAGATAGATAGATAGATAGAAAGATAGATAGTAATACCGTTATATGACAGATATAGATAGATAGATAGAAAGATAGATAATTAGATAGATAGATAGTAATGCCGTTATATGACAGATATAGATAGATAGATAGATAGATAGATAGATAGATAGATAGTAATGTCGTTATATGACAGATAGATAGATAGTAATACTGTTATATAATAGATATAGATAGATAGATAGATAGATAGATAGTAATTCTGTTATATGATAGGTAGAAAGTAATACCGTTATATGATAGATAGATAGATAGAGATAGATAGATAGATAGATAGATAGATAGATAGATAGATAGTAATTCTGTTATATGATAGGTAGAAAGTAATACCGTTATATGATAGATAGATAGATAGAGATAGATAGATAGATAGATAGAGATAGAGATAGATAGATAGATAGATAGATAGATAGATAGATAGATAGTAATTCTGTTATATGATAGGTAGAAAGTAATACCGTTATATGATAGATAGATAGATAGAGATAGATAGATAGATAGATAGAGATAGAGATAGATAGATAGATAGATAGATAGTAATTCTGTTATATGATAGATAGAAAGTAATACCGTTATATGATAGATAGATGTAATGATAAATGATAAATGTATAATATAAGCAACTGAAGTGTAACGTATGGTATGTAGGCAAGTATGGCACATAAATATTATGCACATGATGTGGCATATTATCTTATGACCACACAGTACGTAAATAGCATATATACTAAATAATAAATGGATGTGCATACTATATACTATTTAGTATATATTCTAAATATATTCTAAATATACAAGACAACAAAACAAACAAGAGACTAAATACAGAACAAGAGATAGACTGACGTTATTCAGAACATAAATTAAGAAATTACAAAAAATGAATAACTCTGTATAGTTAGGCTTAAAAAATACAATAAGAAACTACACAAATGTACATGTTAAAATGCACAGGTTTTCAACAAGTAAATCTGTATCATTTTTTTTATTAGGGTGAAATCAAATGTATTCAAAAATGTATGCAAATATAGCCCAAGGCTCACAGAGGGTTAATACGTAGTGTGCTGTACATGAGGACATGTAGCTTTGCCTGGTTTTATGCTTGTACAGAGGGGCAGCTAAAACAAGCCTTCATTGCAAGCTATGTTGTTTCTTTGAACCGGTTCCAGGCTGTCAGCACTGTTAATTTGGTCCGTGTTTGGAATATTAAGTGTGCATAGGTTTGGGGCAGGTCACCTTGCAGTGCAGAGATGACCGTGGGTGTGTAAAGGTCATCGGAGTTGCCCTGTCCCAGTCTGCCATAACTGCCCTCGCCTACGGCTAGCACTGTCCCATTAGCCTGCACCAGGAACGTGCAGTTCTGTCCACACACCACCTAACGCACAAAACACAAATAAACAACTGTGAGACAACAGTAAACAGAGAAGCCTGACTCATCAAATATATAAAAACTGTAATAAAATATGCAGAAGAAGACATTTTAATGCACTCTCTGTAGAGAATGGGGCAACTTACTTTCACTTAATAAAAAAATTCATTTGATTTGAAGGACAGACAAATTAGGGCTGCAAGAACCCATTATACTACTACCTGCTACAATTGTGATACACTTTCCAATATATCAAAAACTCATTTGATGAATCAGTAATGTGCAAAATGATTTCCTTTTGTTGCCATTCACCACACACTGCAGTACTTATCTAGAACTGCGACTGCTCAGAATGCTCACAGTACATAGTGGAATGCAGTGTGCATATTTAAGAGATACTGCCTCGTACCTGTTGTGTCTGAGATAGGGAGGTGGCAAGAGTGGGCACCGAAACGTTGGTACCGGCATCTGCAAGCTGCCCATGTCGTCCGTTACCCCACAGATACACTTCACTCTTCCCGCCCTGCTGCCAGTCCTGCACAAATACACAGCAATTTAGCTCTTGCAACCAAAATAAATAAAAATAAATAAATAAAAATAAAAATATTATGTTTCGTGATTCTGTATCGATTCTCAAAAACACAGTATCAATACACAGATTTCTCGCAGACAGTAAATCATTGTGTGTTGTGTTTAAACCTCACTAGATCACTAGATGGCAGTGTTGCAATCCATTATCAGTTCCACTCCAACATTAACAAGCAGCACAAGGGTGCAATGCAATTGTAAACATTATATATATATATTAAATTATATAATTATATTATATAATTATATTATATAATTAATTTAAGATAATCCTTTATTAGTCCCACAGTTGGGAAATTATCAGTGTTACAGCAGCAAAGAGAGAACAAGACACAAAGTACAAAAAATAGATAAATAAACATTACAGTATGTACAATAGAAATAATAAAAGTCATTTTTTTAATTTACAAAAAATTGCCTCTTAAAAATAAAAATAGAAAGAATATATATATATATATAAATTGTATTGTTTAATGCCCTATATTTAAAAAAAGGGATCACTAAACCATAGACATAGACCAAAGACACCTTTCAAAGTCAAGTCTAAGTCATCAATCATTGCCGAAACATTTTTCTAATGCAGCCTACTTTTACCCTTATGCAACCTATGACTGGCTGATCAGCCCAAAAGTGTTACCATGACATATTTTGTCATATCATTTAATAGCAATAACTACTGATGTGATAGTGTTCAGTGAAAGTATTGTTTTAAATGCTGTGTGTTTTATTTGAAACCTTAAAGAAAATAAACAGTGTTTATGGTGCTTCATAATTTCTACACCAACAACACTGGTGTGTGCTGTAGTGAAAGAATGGCTAGACTTTTCCTTCCCCTTTTAGTAAAAGCCACACGGAGCCATCAAACGTACTGAAGCTACAATTGTTAAAAATTAAAGGCTGTTGCAGAGTAAGGCACAGAGCAGCATAATCACTGTACCAAAAATATCTCAAACGCACATTATTCATAGATGAGTAATCCCAAATAAAACATTCAATCTCGAGAACCGCCATTACTATTTCAATGCGCAGGCTTGAAGCAACCTCTATAACAACTCCTAAATCTGTGCAAAAGCAAAATAAAAACATTTCAATTGTCCATCAAGTAGGTCAGTGTGCAGCCTGCCTGAGGACGAGTGGTACAGAGAGAGAGCATCTCTGAACAGTGGGAGCATGAGAGTGGTTAGTGATGGAACAGTGCCACGGCACTAGCCTTGTTTGACTCTCGCTGACAATGAAGAATGAGAGAGCACTACACACCTCGGGTCTGCTGGTGGCCCACAACATGAGCTGCTCATCCATCATAAAGCTCCACTTACTGTTGTCCTGTGAATCAAAATACAGAGTGGGTTACACTGAACTTTTACTTTTACAGTCACACAGCTTTCAGTGGAATAAAACACAAGGAGATGGAGTAGTTTGTTGTGCTGTGCTGGGATCAGTCTTCCAGCAAAGTGAACTGACAGATTTCACAACAACTAAAACAATACTATGTATAGTTTTTGCTAGCTGAGCGTGCTAATTCTTTGGGTATATTAAACGCTCAGCTTCATGTACATCAAAAAAAAATCAGGTTTTGCCTACAAAACAACGGTTAAAAGCTCATACTGACGTTCTTTAGCTCTGAAGGTTGGACTGCTGATGAGTGCTGACATCAGAACAAGTGGGTTTGGCATTATTCCCAAGGTGGTACTGTCATAAACACTGATATAGGAGTATTTGAATACTTCACCCAAAATGCTGATGCAGTTTTTCTGGGTTTTGGTGTTTCACTAGCCACCATCACTCACCAAAGCTCTGGCATTGTCAGTGGCCCCTGGCTGCTGAAGCTCTGGCATGGTGAAGGCCTCAGGGAAGGTGGTGCCACGGGCGAAAGCCTCTGCGCTCTTCACTGTGATGGAAAAGGTGGACAGCCAGACCCATTCAGACTGCGCAGAGGGAGCGTTGAGGGCCTCGGACCCAGTGCTGGATCCAACGTGGTGAGGAGCTACAGGCTGGCGGCTCAGCAGCTGGTCAAGGGACAACCCAACGGCCAAAGAGGCCAGGCTCTGCAGGAAACCGCTGTGGACTAGTTGATCTCCAGCCATTACATGACTCTGAGGAGGGATACACAGGTCTGGAGTCAGTGGCTTTAATAATAACAGATGTAATTTACCTTTTGTTGTCACAATGGAGGCAAAACAATTCTACAGACAAGAGTTTGGACCAACATCAGACACTACGGATTATACTCCCCATTTTGGTTGTTTCTATGTGTAAATATCTCCAGTGTGGAGCAATAACACTGAGTACTATTCAATTTCTAAGGACATCACAGGGCACCATCAACTATTTTGATTTAGAGATCTAAACATTAAGCCAGACCTTCAGGTTTTACAAGTATAACAAAGCTGCTTTAAATATTTTTGAAAGAAATGTTGTTGCTGTGTGGAAACCTTTTGTTTTGCAGTGAGTTTGGGTGATCTTATTTATTGATTCCATTTCAAACTAGTGCTTTGTTTTAAACCCTCCAACCCAAAAATCTTCACACTTAATCATGCATACGTACTGGATCAAGTTGCCAGTGACCATCTCAACTCAAATATTATTTAATTATTCAATGAAAACACTGCAAAACCTATACCATTAAACTTCAACTTAAAAACCGTATATGGGACGTTTAGTAGGCTAGTATGTACCTGACTGTTGCGGGTGTAAGAAAATATCAAATATCGGGATATTATGTTTAGTGATGCTGTATCGATTCTCAAAACCACAGTAACAATACACAGATTTCTGGCAGACAGTGAATCATTGTGTGTTGTGTTTAAACCTCTGACCACTAGATGGCAGTGCTATAATCCTTGTTCAGCTCCACTCCAACATTAACAAGCAGCACAAGGATGCAATGCTATTGTAAGCATTGACTGCACTGTTCATACAGTGGTATGTTTTATTAGTAGGATTTGAAAAAATCACAATACATCACTTTGACTGCAGTATCGCAATATATCACGATACATTGAAGCATGACCGCTGTATCGCGATACAAATTGCTTCGCCAGGTTCTTGCCAATACACAGCCCTATTGGCCACAAGATTTTTCTAACGTGTATTAATTTCTTCTAAGACACTGTTCTATTCCAAAACTTGTTCACAGCCTTTTAAGTAGGAGATAAAGCTTGCTATACATTTGTGTCTTAGAAATCAACGGTCAGAAATTAGACCAAAAATATCTTGTAGGAACCCACGCAAGAGCATAAACATGGTTTATGGTTCACTTGGGACTCTTGCTTGTATACAAGTTTTTATTTTTTTGTCCACATGCCTTTGCCAACAAATAAAGCTATGGTAGATATAAATATGAGAATATTTTCTGCAGCTAAATCTCAGTTTGTAATGGCCTTAGAATTAAAAGCCCATTACTGGATTCTACAGGACGATGTATCATTCAAATAGACACAGATGTTGGCTGAAACCAGACCCATTTTGTTCATTCCCATGAGATGAACAGCATTTCTTAGTGCAGAAACAGCCAGATTTAATCTGTACACTAACACACTGCTAATAGTGTAACTATACATAGAACTGGCATTGGGGATGATTTGGAAGACAGCCCACTCCTCCAACTCTTACTTTCAATTCACTGGACGGAACCTGTACTAAGTTGGGTCAGAGCCAAGCCATCCCTGTATTAAGCAGAACACCGCAATGTACAGTAAGCAGATATATCATAGCCAAACTAAATCAAAGATAATGACCCAAGCGTTTTAGTGCAGGTGCATCATTAACTGTACTTTTTTCAGATACTTGCTGTATCCATCCTTTTCAAAAGTATTTTATTAAAGAACCCAAAACTCAATCATGAAATTGAAAGGCAGCTTTTCACCCTAAAATGTCCTAAAACAACAAAATCAATCCACAACTGTTAGATTGTACATTTTTATAGGATTAGTGTGATTATAGAGTAGCTAGGGTTGTGCGATACTGACAAAAATGATATCTGTATATTTTCTGTAATATTGTCTATAGCCTTAATAAACTATATTTTGCATTATTTAAAAATGTGTTTGTAAAAGTCTTATATTTTACTAGCTTGCACTTCTTAAAGTATATTAATATCCATTCATCCATCGTCTTCCGCTTTATCCCGCTATTCAGGGTCATGTGTTTGCTGGAGCCAATCCCAGCATCATCGGGTGAAGGCTCTTCTTCAGTAAATGAGTGTGTGTTTAGCCAGACACCTTGGCTGGTTTAGGTCTGTCTTGGACAGCACGCCCCCGAAGCTCTTCATACTCCTCATACTCTCCTCATACTCTCTTCATGCACCTCATACTCTCTTCATACACCTCATACTCTCCTCATACTCTCTTCATGCACCTCATACTCTCTTCATACACCTCATACTCTCCTCATACTCTCTTCATGCACCTCATACTCTCTTCATACACCTCATACTCTCCTCATACTCTCTTCATACTCCTCATACTCTGTTCATACTCCTCATACTCTGTTCATACTATATTCATACTCCCCATACTCTCTTCACACTCTGTTCATACTCCTTATACTCTGTTCATACTCTCTCCATACTCCTCATACTCTCTCCATACTCCTCATACTCTCTTCATACTCCCCATAGTCTCTTTATACTCCTCATACTCTCTTCATACGCCTCATACTCTCCTCATACTCTGTTCATACTCCTCATACTCTCGTCATACTCCTCATACTCTCTTCATACTCCTCATACTCTCTTCATACTCCTCATACTCTCTTCATACTCCTCATACTCTCGTCATACTCCTCATACTCTCGTCATACTCCTCATACTCTCTTCATACTCCTCATACTCTCGTCATACTCCTCATACTCTGTGTGGTGGTTTGTTGGGAGATGGTGAACAGGTTAGCTGTGGAGTGATCTTTAACGGCTGCTTTCTTACAAAGTCTGTAAACTCATACTCTGTTCATACTCTGTTCATACTCTGTTCATACTCCTCATACTCTCTTCACACTCTGTTCATACTCCTCATACTCTGTTCATACTCTGTTCATACTCTCTCCATACTCCTCATACTCTCTCCATACTCCTCATACTCTCTCCATACTCCCCATAGTCTCTTCATACTCCTCATACTCTCCTCATACTCTCTTCATACTCCCCATAGTCTCTTCATACTCTCCTCATACTCTATTCATACTCCTCATACTCTGTTCATACTCTGTTCATACTCTCTCCATACTCTTCATACTCTCTCCATACTCCTCATACTCTCTTCATACTCCCCATAGTCTCTTCATAGCCTCTTCATACTCCCCATTGTCTCTTCATACTCCTCAGACTCTCTTCATACGCCTCATACTCTCCTCATATTCTCCTCATACTCTGTTCATACTCTCCTCATACTCTCTTCATACTCCTCATACTCTCTTTATACTCCTCATACTCTCTTCATACGCCTCATACTCTGTTCATACTCTCCTCATACTCTCTTCATACTCCTCATACTCTCTTTATACTCCTCATACTCTGTTCATACTCCTCATACTCTCTTCATACGCCTCATACTCTGTTCATACTCTCCTCATACTCTCTTCATACTCCTCATACTCTCTTTATACTCCTCATACTCTGTTCATACTCCTCATACTCTCTTCATACTCCTCATACTCTCTTTATACTCCTCATACTCTGTTCATACTCCTCATACTCTCTTCATACTCTCTTCATACTCCTCATACTCTGTTCATACTCTCTTCATACTCCTCATACTCTCTTCATACTCTCTTCATACTCCTCATACTCTGTGTGGTGGTTTGTTGGGAGATGATGAACAGGTTAGCTGTGTTGATCTTTAACGACTGCTTTTTAACAAAGTCTGTAAACTGCCGTCTTCTGAGGTACATTCGTTTTTTCAGATCCAGACCAGCTCCACATGAGTGAAGATGATCCTCGTCTAGGAGTTAAATCTAAAGCAGTAGACTGTAGACGAGGCTGGCGGTGTCTGAGTTTCCTCCCCTGGTACAGTGTGTTCACTTATTTTCAGCTTTAGGTGTGTTGTTTGGGCAGCTATGCTAGCTTTAGCCTGCGCTAGCACACAGTATGTGCACTCTCAATGCGTACTCTCAGCAGCCTGTACTAAAGTGCGTAGAGTCGAGTTGTTTTGACTGTTGTTGTTTCCCCAGTCAGGAGCGTAGTTTGTAACATCAGCTCATGCATTATTAACACGACAATTAAGATATTATTATAGAAGACATATATAGCACACCCCTAAGTGTAGCTATCAAGTAGCGGAAGCTACTGTGCAATTGTGCAATCCAATACAGTCATTTATACAAAAATGGTCACTTTTCTTTTTATAGAACACAAACTTCATAAACCAGAGACGTCTTGGCTGATAAACTTTGTATAGGAAAATCTGTGCTATCATTTTGCACATCTGAACAGCGACAACAACAGTGCTTAGGCTGTCTGAGTTAGAGTCTTTCTGCTCACCCTTTCGTAGTTGTACTGTTCCTGTAATAGAACTGGGAGCCGCTCCAAGAAGACAGCCATGCAGGGGGCGCGGTTCAATCCCAGAATGCCCTGTGAGCGGAGCACAGTGCGGCAGGAGGCCAGGACATGGTTCTGGGAGATCCAGTCAAGACTGCAGCGAATCAGCAACACATCCTGAAGAAAAGGAGTCAAGAGTCATGGATCTGAGCTGCACTTCTGAGCAGGCGGTGACTTCACTAACAGTACATCTGTATGAGAGTCACACTCTTAAAGCTGTCATGGACACAGATAATATCTTACATAACTATATAAGCATATATTTCTAAACCCACAGTGTTGTTTTAAATCTCTTCTTGTGAGGTTCAATAAACTGTATAGCCTCTCCAAATTGGTTTGCTGCTGCTGTGGGCACATGATTTCCAGTTTGCATTAATGAAGTTTTGGTAACACTTCACCTACCTGTCAAAATGAGCATTAAGTGTATATACAGTGGTTTATATTACCTATCAGTTCTTATTACCACTGCCTGATGACTACTATGTACTTACCTTGGACCTCCCAGAACAGGTAGCAACACCCACATTAGGTATCCAAGTGGTACAGACAACAGAGCCTAGTCCCGTAACCACAGTTTGCAGCACTGAACCATCCTTAAAAAAAAAAACAAATAGAGGTCAGAGGGTGAGCAATTTGCAATTCAGAGATGAAGAGAAGATAAACCTACTCTCAGAGACCAGACGTTGAGCAAGCCTCCAATTCCTCCGGAGATAAGTGCTAGTCCACTGGGACAGAAGGACAGCGTCTTTATCGCTGTGATGTGTCCACTCAGTCTGAACACGCACTTGGCATTGCCACGCTGTGGAAACAAACACACACACACATTCCTGTCACCACCACCACTACTATCAATAATAATAACACCAATTATCTTTGTTTTTCAAAGCATTTTCACTGTAAGTTCCAAAATATCAAGTGAAATAATTGAAATAACAGTGAACTCCAATAATATTCAAATTACAAATTATATAAGGAATGAGTTCCTACACTCAAAGTCTAGTTCTCAGTGTCACCCACTAAAATAATAGTAAAAAAGAGAAAAGGAAAGGGAAGAGTGAGGTTGATGCTGGAGGCAAAGCTACACAAAAGGTAAAAAGCCTCTCTCTGACCTTGACCACAGCACTCCTCTCCCTCTCCTGGCTGGTAGAAGCACCGAGGAAATTAGGCACTGAAACACTAGTGCCCCCTTGTGGAACAGTCCACACATATAAGAGACCATTTTGGCATCCGCTGACAAGAAAAACAGAAGGAAAACAAATACAGTGACTTCACATGTTATAGGTTTTTTTGCACACCATTCAGTTTATTATGCTCTACTAGCTACATTCTCCATGATCATTTTACATAATATTCCATAATGGGTTTATACTTTAATGTCTTGTATTAAAACAAGCCCCAAAAATCAAAACCCTTAGAATTTCTTAGTAACTTGCTGAGTGAGCATTGGTGTGTATAGAATAAGCCACTCCCTCTTACCTAGGGTTGGGCAATATAGTGATATTTTATGGTTACCATGATCAATTTAAACATTTTTGAGCTCACTGCTGTTTTGACTGTGTGTAGCCGGAATCCTGACCAATCACAGTTCTAGAGTGTTTCTGTGGGTTTTTCAACCAGCTAAGGTTTCGTGATCCAATAAACACATCTCTTTAATAATGAATAGCCTAGAATTTATCTGTGTTACATCATTCAAGAGTGTGTTTCACTATATTATGATCACAACATATATATATTTCAGATAATCTATATTCTCTTACTGTTTTATGTCAGAGCGCCCTTGTCAAAGCATCGCACTGCTAGTCATACTGTATGGTTATGTATATAACAAATAAACTTGGGTAAGATTGTTGTCTGTATCATGCAGCCCAGTTTCCTGAGTTGTGCTTGTATGTAGGACTCACACAGCCAACATGAGGCGTGGTTCGGACCCTTGGCCGGGCAGAGGGCACCACTCTGCGACATTAACCGTCCCAGTGTGGAAGAGGGACTGCAGGATCACCCATGTTCCACCAACACGGCCCCAAATCTTCACCACCTCAGAACGGCCTACTGACAGCAGCAGGTGACCCGTGGGGTCCCACCGTACAGCACTTACACTTTCCTGTAGAAAAAAAACAACAACACAAACTTGGTGACTACTCTGAAATAAGGAGACTCTATGTATTATTATGTATATATCAGCAGCGGCTGCTGGTCTTTCATAGATTCTGCCCTCACGAAAAGGGCCTGAGTGCTTCCAGTCATACCAGGAGAGCTGAAAAGACCTTTCCCTGCTTTTTGCACCAAATCAATCTTAGGTGATCTGCCCTGCTGTTTAATTCTAAGTTCTAAGTAAGGAAGACTATCAAAAGCCAAAATCAGGTGGACAATATAAGCATTGTCTGCCATCGTGTGCACCTTGCTAGCTGCCTAATTCACTCCGACCTAGCCAACAGTATGAATGATTGATTGAACGAACTAATAAAACGATACTAAACTCAAACGAAGAAAAGTTGAAATTATGTTCAACTGAAACAAGGAAACACTACGAGTGTGTTTTATTCACACAGTGAACAATGGAAATGGTCAAGTTCACCAAGCAAACTCCAAGAAATGGGTTGCAATATGTCCTTCGACTCGCAAAATCCACGATGGCACTGAAGCCCAGTGATTAAGTGATGGTGTAGATCTCAAAATAGCAGAGAAAAAACAATCAAAACAGGATTCTGCCTTTCGACTGATCCTCCAATCATCTTGCTCCACGTCCAGACCCACCCACAGCTCCAGATGCTCAGCGCCAGGGGGTGGGACAAAATCGTGGCATTTATCCACAGAGTGGCGAGTTTTGAAACAATGAAAAAAGCGTTCAATGCAGTTGCGTTGAAGTGAATAGACACTCAGCTTCTACGGGTAAATGCACTGATGCTACAGGAACGTATGAGAAGTTAACAAAATCAAGTCGGTCGATTTGTGATAAGTAGCTGATTTTGAATGCATTCGTTGAGTTTTCTACATCATTTGTACACCCCAATGGATGTTTATGTTGTGTGAAAAGTTCATGATGAATGAACCAATAGAAATGCTCCAAAATAGCTTGGAAAATATTCTGGTTCCATTGACTTACATTGAAAGTAAAGCATGTTTTCGGTCTCTCCTGTAAAGTTGCAACATACTTGTTTTTCATTGGACAGCGACAATATATATATACATATATACATATATATATATATATATATATATATATATATATATATATATATATATATATATGTGTGTCTGTGTGTGTGTGTGTGTGTGTTTACTCACGTGGAAAGCAGTGAGCAGTACTGGCTGATCTGTGTCGTAGCACTCAGCTAACAGGATTTTCCCATCAGGGTAACCCACAGCAAACGGCCGATCAGTACTGTACCAGCACAAACACTGAGGAGCTGTTAGAGAGAGAGAGAGAGAGAGAAAGAGAGAGAGAGAGAGAGAGAGAGAGAGAGAGAGAGAGAGAGATTGAGAAATCATCAGCTAAAGCACATCTTATGCTACACATTTTTAGCCACATTTTATCTGATTTGCTCCTTCAAACTTTTCACACTCTGAAGTGATTTTCTGGGTCAGGAGCTCAGACAGAAGTGACTGAAGGCACAGATGATCTGATAGTGTAAGAGGACAAGCGAGTCACTCTTTAGCCTTCCAATCAAGCTCTAAAGTGATAGGACGCCCTCAGGAATTGTCAAACATATTTCAATTAATAATTGAAAAATCTTCAGTCCTTAGGTGTGGGATGGTCAGCGATGTAACTGAACAAGTGATTCAGTCAATGGCAAAAAAGGTGTAGGAGATTTTCTGCACTCTACAGGGTGAGCAGCGGGCCACGTTGGACTGCTAGAGGAAACTGAAGTACCTGAAGGAAACCCATGTGCAAACTGGGTTTTATTCCCAGACCCCTCCCTGACTGTGAATCGCGCCCATGCCCTGCTTGCTGTGAGGCGACCCTGCGCCACCATGGCTGCGCAGCATGTAATGATTTGGGCACGCTAACTGATCAGGTTTACCCTTGTAGCTCCAGTGCAAAGCTAAAGAAGCAAGCTTCAGACACCCAACAGATCTTTACTGATCAACTACATTCGGGCAAGAATGAACTCTTACTTTCTTTCCTTTGGCAGTGAGGTAGTTCTGTGCTCTCCACCTTTACGCCTCCTCCCCCTCCGTCTTCTGACACCTCCATCCAGCAGAGGGAGCCGTCGAGCCGACCCAACAGCAAGCTCTCGGCTGAGCTGGGCTGTCCTGAAGCGCCCTGGCTACGGAAGGGGCTTGAGTTGTGGACCCATGACATGGCAGTCACCCAGGATGGCTGTGCCTCCACATGAACTTGAGAGCCTGTGAGACAGTCAGGTGTGAGAATCCTAACAAAGGAATTCTAATAACTGCTTCACTGAAACAAATCTAAAAACACTGACAGATGATCAACTATTCTGATCAGTCATAACATTAAAACCTCCTGATATCACTCATTATCATTTGATCAGCTCCACTTAACACATACTGTGGTCCATCTGTATGTAGGACCACCATAGAGCGGGTATTATTTGGGTGACACTGATGTGGTGGCAATGTGTTAGTGTGTGCTGTGCTGGCGTGAGTAGTTCAGGCACAGAGTTTAAATACTCACTGTCCACTCTACTAGACACTCCTACATTGTTGGTTCACCCTGTACTTATAAAGTCAGAGACAGTAGCTCATCTGCTGCTATACAGTTTATGTTCCTCTAGTCCTTCATCAGTGGTCACAGGACGCTGCCTACAGGACACTGTTGGCTGGATGTTGCTGGTTGGTGGTCTATTCTCAGTCCAGCAGTGACACTGAGGTGTTTAAACACTCCAACAGCACTGATCTGTCTGATCCACTTGTACTAGCACAATACATGCCAGTGTCACTGCAGTGCTGAGAATGACTCACCTCCCAAAAAAACACCTGCTCTGTGATGATCTTTAAGATTGGATGTTAACATTATGGCTGATCAGTGTGTAGGTTACCTCACTATGGCTGATCAGTGTGTAGGTTACCTCACTATGGCTGATCAGTGTGTAGGTTACCTCACTATGGCTGATCAGTGTGTAGGTTACCTCACCACAGCTGAGCATCAAAACTGTGGCCATTCAATAAACTGCCTAGTATTTGTGTTTATCTGCTGAAGGCCTGTACTGGCACGTCATGCTTGGAACCACAAAATTAAACAGTTTAATTCACTGAAAATGTATTTTGCTTTGATAAGGTTTGATAAATGGACAACTGGGGAATCTGCTTCAAGCAAAAGCATCTACAAATTATGAATATTTTTAAACATTATAACTGCATTATATTATACGTTATGATTTTTTGACTGTGTTTGGAATATTTTAGAAGGTTATCAGATTGCTTTCCCAAAAAAACAAAAACAAAAAAACTTTGCTCTAAAGCATTTAAGAGATTACAGATTTTAGTGATGGCAGAAAATGGAAATGCCTTTGATATGTTGCTTTAATAATTTTGTTGACTACTTGCACAAATCAGGGAGGAACATCAGCCTGAGTAGTCTGCGAGGCCATTCGCTTTCAAAGAAGTGAGTTTCAGAGCAGCACAACAGCACAGCCTACACCTTACTTTGCTGTGTCTGGAGGATGGACTGTGTGTGATTGTGTGTGTGTGTATGTGTGTGTGTGTGTGTTTCAGCTCTCACCGCGGACTGTCCAGATGTTGACAAGTTTGTTCTGGAAGGCGGCCAAAAGCGTTCCTTGCGCACTCCACATAACTGGAGACAGCAGGTGAGCTCCCACAGAGCCATCAGAAACGGGAGACTCACTGCACACACAGGAAAACACACACACACACACACAAAGATACACATATGAACACACACACCACATAAAAATAATGCTACAATAATGAGAAAGAGCTACCGATACTCATCACTAAATCTGTAGTCCAAACCTCTTAAAAACAGTGTTTCCTGTAGATCCTGACCATAAACATCTCCACTGCTTGTCTTAACTTAGCAACATAAAAGCAGCCGAATTGTCTAACGGCCTATTTGCACATGCTAAGATGTTTTTAGACTAAAAAAACTGCAATTTTAACAAAAAAATAAATAAAAAATAAAAACAATAAATACATAAATGTATTGGGACCGAGCATTTTCTCCTCTAAACACTCTGAAAACTTTTCTTTGAAGCACTGCAATTAAACGCCTCTTACAGAAGCTGAAGCAGAACGAGTGATTCTGCAGGTATCTCTGGACAGCAGTGTGAAAGGTTGAGGCTCTGCCTGTGCTTGTGGCTCCTCATTATAAAGGAGTAACTAAACTGTGGTTATATACAGTTGCTGCAATCCTTTCTTCTCTCATCAGGAGTGTTTTCTTTTAAACTCTACACTTTCTAGTCAGTGTTTGCTCGTTGTATGAGTTTTTCTGCTCCGCTGCAAGCCAGATCCACTCCGCCACCACCTATATCTTTGGATTGGAGCCTGGACAATAAAGCTCTTGATTGGCCAGCCTGGCTTTTACAGCATTAGAGGTAGGCATGTTCCCTTTGTCAACCATAATTGTGTAGATAAGCTCAGGCTGCAGTGTAGTTATTACTGAACGGCTGCTACTGAAAGGAAAATAAGACTGACTAAGAGCTTAGCTAACTTGGAGCTGAGAGAAGAGAGCTTTCACTGCATGCCTGCTCAAGTTATCGATTGTGTAAGCTCAGTTCATTAGAGCTTTTATAAAAGCCTTTATTAAATGACTATGTAACATGGTCTTTTTATGCAGTCACTCCAACAACATTTGAAACCCGTGCACAAGGGACTGGAGGTGGCCTTCGTAGGCAAGTCATGATAGGTGACCAAGCTTAGATGATTGGCTGGATTTATTTATTAAACCATACTCAAACTGCATCAAACACAAATAAATTACCCGAAAATGGTGAAATCAGCAATTAGGCAATATACAATTTCTTGTCAGATAATATATATATATATATATATACACACACACACACACACTACCACTCAAAAGTTTAGGATCACTTTAGAATTTCATTTCATGCTACTATTTTCATGCAATTCACAAACAATATTGTCCATTTCACAATTAATGTACTTGTATCAGATGATTTTTAAAGAATAAAAATGTTTATATTAAAGCCTATTTTTGTATAGAGGCTTATTTAGCATATAGTCCTATTATCAGTAATTCTCAGTCCTCTGTCTAAATCTCCTGGTACGGCCACCAATCCAAGTTAAGGATGTTATTGGACTAATTGGTTGTTAGGACACTCTTGCTCAATTGTGATGCACAGCTGAAAAACATTCTACTAATAAGTGAGTATAAAAGGGAACAACATTCTAGGTTAGTTTAGTATCTGAAGATCAGCAGTTGATGGCTTGCTGACTGACTCAAAATGACCAGAAAGAAACAACTTTCTTTAGAGACCCGTCAGTCCATTGTTGTGTTAAGGAAGGAAGATACTCTATTGAAAACAAGAACATTTCACTGTGATCCCAAACTTTTGAGCTGTAGTGTATATATATATATATATATATATATATATATATATATATATATATATATATATATATATATATATATATATATACAATAACTAATAATAAATACATTCCTGTATGTGTACCTGCTGCAGTTGTGAGTATGTAGCAGCTCAGCTGTGTTCTGAGAGACGTCCCACAGGTGAACAGTCCCGTCATGAGAGCCGGTAGCCAACAAGCCCTGCTCTGCACTCCAACTGCAACTCGTCACCTACAGAGAGACCCAAGTATAGAAACAAACTACAATTAATAACAAAGAACACAGTGAGCCGGGACTGACCTGTAAAAGAGTGCTTAACCTTTAGGACATTGGCAAATGACAACCAAGACAAAAGCATGCAGTTCATCATCTAGAATCAGGATTTGCTGCAATATTGTTTGAAGAGTTTATGCACCAAGCTGCTCTCTTTTCTGGGTTAACATTAATAGTAATTATAATTCTACACTGCTACAGTCTTTGCAATGTGATATGACATAATGTGATACGCCTGCCCTGTATTATTTTAAACAAAATGATGGAAATGTAATGGATGGTTTATAATTATTAACTGGTAATAATCTGTGTTTTGATATACCACTGTCGTCAGAACAAAACCTCTCCATCTCCAAAACATTAACTTTACAGTAAAATGAAAAAAGCATACAGTACATTTAACAGTATAATCAGACTTTTTCCATGTACAGCGATATGAGCCGAGCAGAACTCTTAGATCGTTAGGAAGTAGTCAGCTAGTCCTTTCTAAGGTAAAGACTAAACATGGGGAAGCAGTGTTTAGTTACTATGCTGCTGTTAAATGGAATCATTTGAGCGAGAGTATTAGAAGAGCCCCATCACTGGACACCTTTAAATCCAGACTGAAAACTGAATTTTAAACCTCTTTCTTCACTTTTTATGTTTCATTTTCTTTCTTTCTCAGCACACAGTTCAACAGCACTTTAAACCTTATTCTTATTTCCTACGTCTAGCTCGCTATAACCATCTGATTGCTTTACACTCAAGAAAAACAGCCTCAGCGTATTTATTTATTTTAACTGATTTATTTTAATGCTTTGTTTCTTATTTCTTTATTTATGTAAAGCACTTTGAGTTGCCACTGTGTATGAAAGGTGCTATACAAATAAACTTGCCTTGCCTTGTAAATCTGGGCCATTTGTTTTGCTCCATTCATCAATTCACACACAAGACAAAGTCAAAAACTGAAAAACAACAAAAATGGACCTACAAGGCTATGTTTCCGTCAGCAACAATGTAATGCAGTCCTACGGTACAGGTAATTCCAGTCTTATCCTTGTATGGTTGATTAGGTTGGAGCTTTAGGGGGCACCGATAATGTGAAATTAATGTAACTGGTCAGTATTGTTAAGATGGAAACCTGTCCTAACCAAAGTGCCTTTCAAATACATTCAAAAGTTTGGAATTACGTATATTATTTATATTACTATTAAATAATTTATTTATTTATATAATATAAATAATATACTATTACTATTACTATTATTATTAGTTATATTACTTGTTAATCATTAGTATTTTTTAACATCAAAATAAATATAAACATTCCATAAATGGTAATATAATACTAATAATTATCATCGTCATGTTTTAATGTTTTGCAGCATTTTGAAAACAATACATAACCTCTTGAGACCCTGCGTCCTCATATGAGGAAATTACATTTCTGCTTCTCTGGTTTTTTATTTATTTGTGGTTTAATTTGACTTACTCATACTTTATACCTCTACTTTGCTGCATTTCAGATGCAAATATTGTATTTTTTACTAATAACTTTGCAATAATAATATTTATAGCCACGTTTAGGGCTTGAAATAAACAGTTTACATTTTTATTTTTGTATCCTCATGTTTAGAGTTTGAAATAAACAGTGTTGTACTTTGTTGGCCCATCGTTTCTTTATTTTATCACAGTAAGATAGACCTATTGTCCCCATAAGAGGACATTGTTTTTTGCAAAAACAGCTTTCTGTACAAAGACCAAGTTTAGTTTTTATACTTGTCAGGCCCTACTAATCCCAAAAAGCTAGGAGAAATTAAAATATTCCCAACAAGCAAACGTCCATGTCTCGGGAAGTTAATTGAAAATGATAATGGTTAAACGCCGATCGGCACCTCGAGTCCTTCGCGCTTCAAGTACGGCTCGACTTGACCCGCCATCAGTCATGATTCATGGAAGACACGCGACAAGACACTTTTCTGTCCTGGAGCCCAGATGGTGGAACAAACTTCCACTGGCTGTCCAAACAGCGAACTCTCTCACGGTCTTCAAACGCAGACTGAAGACCACTGTCTCTTTGTGAACCACTTATAAACACTAATCTACTGAAGCACTGGTATAAACTGTAATTGCACTTGATCTTCTAGGAACACTGGATAAGTATTACACTAATACTTTATGTAGTTTATTTATTCTCTTCTCTGTAGGTATTCCAGTATTGCTAGGTATTGCTGTGTCTAATCATATATTTTGTTGTCTTTGTTCTAAGTATCAGCACTGGCACTTGTTTATAGCAGTGTTTGAGCTCAAGAGTAGTTTGGACTTAAACCTGTTTGTACCAGATAGAGATACTCATACTCTGACTGAACACTAAGCACTTCTGTAAGTCGCTCTGGATAAGAGCGTCTGCTAAATGCCGTGAATGTAAATGTAAAATAAATAATTAAAGAACTTACTTTATATATACATCTGCAACAAAACATTCTGCTGAGAAAACTGGTTCGACTCTTCTGAACAGCAGTAGTATAAAGAAACCCAGTACCCTGCTGTGGTGGGCTTCCAGTTTCCTCAGCGGACACTTGCGCAGGTCTCCGGCCATGTCGCTGTAGGTTTGGGGTCGGATGGGGCTTTCCCTTTCAGAGGCCGCGAGCGCCTGTACCAGCTGCTGGGCTGCCCACTGGCGGTGTTTACTGGTCAGCCTAGCGGAGAGAGCGCAGGCTGCCAGAGCGTTCGCCAGCTCCAGAGGTCCCACACGCAGCCCGCTCTGAGAGAGAGGGGGGACTGGGGTTGGAGGGGTTCCAGCCTCTGTTGAAGAACATGAACACGATTCAGTCTAATCGTGCTGATAATAAATGTCATCTGTAAACCTTTTAAACTCTAAGATTTGTATGAGGGCCTACAAAGTAGTTCCCCAAGTAGTGGAATGACTATGACCTAAGTAGTGAGACTGTGAGGCCCCAATACCATTCTATTATATTATATTATATTATATTATATTATATTATATTATATTATATTATATTATATTATTATTTATTCTGATAACGCTGCTATGGACAATATCACTAAGTCACTTTTAATAGATTTATCTTCTTAAATAACCTGCCAATGTAAAAGTTTCTACAAATGTTCTCCTGTATATCTTGTGTACGTTTCATATATTCTCTATAATTATATACGTACCGTACTAACCACTACACCACCATACTAACCACTACACCACCATACTAACCACTACACCACCGTACTAACCACTACACCACCATACTAACCACTACACCACCGTACTAACCACTACACCACCATACTAACCACTACACCACCGTACTAACCACTACACCACCGTACTAACCACTACACCACCATACTAACCACTACACCACCGTACTAACCACTACACCACCGTACTAACCACTACACCACCGTACTAACCACTACACCACCATACTAACCACTACACCACCGTACTAACCACTACACCACCGTACTAACCACTACACCACCGTACTAACCACTACACCACCATACTAACCACTACACCACCATACTAACAACTACACCACCGTACTAACCACTACACCACCGTACTAACCACTACACCACCGTACTAACCACTACACCACCGTACTAACCACTACACCACCGTACTAACCACTACACCACCACACTAACCACTACACCACCGTACTAACCACTACACCACCGTACTAACCACTACACCACCATACTAACCACTACACCACCGTACTAACCACTACACCACCGTACTAACCACTACACCACCGTACTAACCACTACACCACCTTACTAACCACTACACCACCGTACTAACCACTACACCACCGTACTAACCACTACACCACCATACTAACCACTACACCACCGTACTAACCACTACACCACCATACTAACCACTACACCACCGTACTGACCACTACACCACCATACTGACCACTACACCACCATACTAACCACTACACCACCGTACTAACCACTACACCACCGTACTAACCACTACACCCCCGTACTAACCACTACACCACCGTACTAACCACTACACCAACCATACTAACCACTACACCACCATACTAACCACTACACCAACCATACTAACCACTACACCACCGTACCAACCACTACACCACCGTACTAACCACTACACCACCGTACTAACCACTGCACCACCGTACTAACCACTACACCACCGTACTGACCACTACACCACCATACTAACCACTACACCACCATATTAACCACTACACCACCGTACTAACCACTACACCACTGTACTAACCACTGCACCACCATAATAACCACTACACCACCGTACTGACCACTACACCACCATACTAACCACTACACCACCGTGCTAACCACTACACCACCGTACTAACCACTAGACCACCGTACTAACCACTACACCACCATACTAACCACTACACCACCATACTGACCACTACACCACCGTACTAACCACTACACCACCGTACTAACCACTACACCACCATACTAACCACTACACCACCATACTAACCACTACACCACCGTACTAACCACTACACCACCATACTAACCACTACACCACCATACTAACCACTACACCACCGTACTAACCACTACACCACCGTACTGACCACTACACCACCATACTAACCACTACACCACCGTACTAACCACTACACCACCATACTAACCACTACACCACCGTACTAACCACTACACCACCATACTAACCATTCTAGCCTATTTTTACTTCATTATTGTCTATTTATTGTCTATTTATAAAGCTGCCCTGCTGTAGAGCTGTATCTCAGCCTCACCCCAAGCATTTCAATGCATGTTATGTCCTGACATGATGTGCAAATGACAAATAAACTTGAAACTTGAAAGTAAGCTTTTTAATTGGCTCTGTGTAAACTTGCCTTACTCTGCTTATACATCAAACCATAAGTAAAAAATATTCCAAAAGTGAAACAGACCCATATGGTTTGTCCTTTTAAAGCAGTATGTTAAATAGAATGTCCAGAACTAGCCGACCTGCGTTAGCTGGCACTTTACCTTTAGTCTCAGCGGACTCCGGTCTCTCTGCACTGTAACGGTACCGAACTCCTTTCTCCGTCAGGAGTGACACTAGGCTCTGAGTGACCAGAAACGTGGGAGGTGTGAATTCTTTGGGATCCCGTGACGCCCCCTTTAGGCCAGCGCTCAGGCGCCCTCTCTGTGTTGGATCAGTGATGGCTCCAAGATTCATTCCTGTAGCAGCAGCCATCAGATCCTGAGGGTTGTGATGTTCGAAGAGGGCAACGTAAAGTTTAAGCCAAGAAAAAAAGAAATGTGAAAGAGTGAGTGCAGTTAGTTAATAATAAAAAAAATAATAGGGAAGAAATGACAGTGACAGCAATACAAGAATATATAGACGGCCTTACAAGCCTTTCTAGTATGCAAACATTAACTGGGCTTGGGAATTTTCCTATATTTTAAGTATGTTAGAATTTAAAAAATATA
This sequence comes from Megaleporinus macrocephalus, assembly GCA_021613375.1. Taxonomy (NCBI): domain Eukaryota; kingdom Metazoa; phylum Chordata; class Actinopteri; order Characiformes; family Anostomidae; genus Megaleporinus; species Megaleporinus macrocephalus. Next base: position 9,351,178 of record CM038717.1, read on the forward strand.
TAAGATTAGATAAGATAATCCTTTATTAGTTCCACAGCGGGGAAATTCACCGTGTTACAGCAGCTAAAGAATAGCAAGGCACTCAGTACAAACAATAGATAAATAAACAGTACAGTATATACAATATAAATAATAAAAAGCCAAGATTGTATTTACAAATAATTGCATGCTTCTTAATTGCACAGGAGGAATGAAACATATTGCACATTATTTTACACTGAAAAAAAATCTATTTTCTGTAAGTGTGTAGCATTTAAGTGTGTGTGTATGTAGTCCGCTGTGTATATGTGATCTGCTGTGAGCAGTGCTGGTTGTAGAATATATTTCAATTATTGTTTTGTATGTATGTCAGAGCTCATAAATCTAGTAGTGTGGGGAGCCTATAAATCTATGTTAATTTTTTTCTATGTGGAGGCCTCACCAGGAGCTTATTTGACCCACTATCATATTTTTTACTGTCTAACAGTAGGTTGGCTTCACTACTACAGAAAAGAGGTGAAGACAGATGTGCCTATGCTTCTAATTCATCACTATGTCCCAGCAGAAATGAGCACAGATTCTGGCACCTGGATTAACCCATGAACAACTCCGCCTAAGAGTATCATACAGCATCACAACAAGCAGAGGTTAGAGCACATATGCTCACACAGCACTTCTTTATTTACATCATACTTGTGAATGGTATTTTGCCCTCCACTTGATTTACATGACAGGAGCCAATGGAAAGAAAACACTCAGCAAGCTCATGAGAAATGAAAAGGTCTGACTGTGTCTACGTAAATACTTAGACACAGTTATTGCAGTGTCTAAATACTTACAGGTGTGTCTGTACGTGTATGTCATTGTGTGTGTGTGTGTGTGTGTGTGTGTGTGTAGTGAGCATACTTGGCTAATAAAGTCAGATTCTGAAATACACAGTGGGAATGTATTTGTATGTACCTGAGTGCAGATGTCCACTAGCTCCCTGTAGGCTGTGGGACTGTGACACACCAAGCTGCCAATAGCAGAGCTGAGGAAGGACAGGAAGGCTGAGCCTGTGCTGTCACCCACAGAACCCTGCCCTGCGCCATGCTGGTCCACGTCCATGTGGACACGTCCACCAGCCGCCAAACACATCAGCCTCACCAGTATACGAATATCCGCCAGGCCCAGCGCCTCCAGCCCACTGGACTGATTACACACTGAACTACTGAGAGAGTGACCGAGAGAAAGAGAGAGAGAGAGAGACACAGAAAGACAGTAGAAATAAACATTTCTACATGTTTATTTATAAGTAACTTTCTAAAAAAATTTTTTTAGTGGTTTTAATTTTTCTTTTCTTTGCAAAAACTGCAAAACTGAAAGTGTCCTACGTTGGGAATGATGCCAAATTTTATTATTAACCTTTCAGGGATTGCAGACTTTCAAATGGGCTTTTAAAAACAGTCCTGAAAAGCATTCATTATATAGGCAATTATATAGGCACCCAAACGCTTAGCACATAGTTATTTTACACTAAATAAATTAGGAACAGGTAAAGATTTTTAATAATAATATAAAAACATATTATATATTGTTTAGATAACAAAAGTTTCCCTTGGTTGAGCATTATTTGAGCCAAGACCAAGTCTAATCTAGGGTTGGGTGCAGCTTAAAATCTTTAAAATATTCATACCAGCATTTATACTTCAATTTCAATACCTATTCCTAAATGATACTATTTTTAATACCATCCATCCATCCATCATCATTCCAATTTATCCCGCTAGTCAGGGTCAACGGGGGGGCTGGGGCCAACCATAGACAGGTCACCAGTCCATCAAATGGCCAACACACACTCACACCTACAGGCAATTAAGAGTGAGTGATCAACCTAACATACATGTGTTTGGACTGTGGGAGGAAACCGGAGTACCCGGAGGAAACCACTCAAGCACAGAGAGAACAAACACACTCCACACAGAACCACCCGGACCGAGAATCCAACCCAGATCATCTTACTGTGAGGGGACTAACCACTACACCACCATGCCGCCTATTTTCAATACCTTCCTTGTTAATTGCAGACTGAAAGTAGGTGTGGCATAAATGACCCCTAGTGCTATTAAGTTATAGCATGTACAATAACATAACAACCGACAATCTAAGAAAACAATAAAATAATAAAAAAAAAAAAAAAAAAAAAAAAAAAAAAAAATATATATATATATATATATATATATATATATATATATATATATATATATATATATATATATATCTTAGACTATTATATAGTTTCGAAGTACATGTACACACACACACACACACACACTCATGCAAACAGTTATACAGGAGAGGTATGTATTACGTGGAGGAGATTTGGGACAGGGCCCTCAGCACCATGCTATATCCCAGCAGGATCTGAGCGGTGGCGGTCACTCTCCTCAAGGCCACCAGTCTTTCCTGAGCTTCTCTCAGAGATGCAGCCTGCTCCCCCAGACTCAGCAAACCTGCCGAGCCCTTCAGCTCAGTGCTCACCACACCTACACACACACATTAAAACATATTAGAAAACACAGACACCAAATACCAGTGCAGGAAAAGTGGGCCTGCAGGGGTCTTTCATGGTATGAAATGCATTTGACTAGTTTACATATTTTTGTTTTTATTATGTTAGAAACCATTACATACAATTAACAATTATGTTAGCCAGTAAAATTCATCTTAGGTTCAATATTCCAAGTAAAAAAAAAAGTATACACATATTTTCTTTTATATTACTGCAAATAATGACTGCAAACATCAGTGGTTTCCAGTCCTGTGCCTGGAGAACCCCCTGCTCTGCACATTTTAGGGTCTGCCCAGCTCCCAACTCACTTGCTCCAACTAACCAGCCAATAAACAAGCGAGTTGAAATGAGTGAATTTTGACAGGAAAACAGAAAATCTGCAGGGCAGGGGGTCCTCCAGGGTCAGGGTTGGGGACCATTAGTATGGGACAGCATCAGCAGTCACTGTTACCTCTGTACTGCAGGTTGTTGTCTCCAGTGACGTTGGCTCCGAGGGGGTCGGGCTCAGTGAAGGGAATAGGGTCGGGGATCAGCTTCTTCTCAGTGAGCCCCAAAGGCCTCAACAGCACCCCGAAATCCTCTAAACCCGTCAGTCTGTCCGAGTCAGTGTCCTCTTGGTGACCGGGGTCCCATTCATCTAATACATACACACAAAGATGTAATCAAAAAACAAACAACCAAGAAATCCTTTTTAGTCAGGTCTTATTCATCTAACACTGTATTCCTGCACAGCTTTAACAAATGATTAAAAGAAGAGCTCACATACCATCAGAGGTGCTGTCCAACCGGCCAATCAGATCAGACGCAAGACCCCTCATTCTGAGGAAGCACAAACAATGCATTACAACCTTCGGACCAGCAACGTGGGTGATATATACTGTCTTTACTGGTACACTGATAGTGATTTTTAGCCTTAATGGTATTGACAGATATTATGCATTATTTACATTACGTTCTATAAATAGTAATGTCCCTGGTACAGTGTAGAAATGTACAGTGTAAGGTTCTATTATTCTAATATTATTCTAATAATATTGCATGTAAGCTTTGTAATACACTGTTTCAGCACAGAGTAGCAGTACAGAGCAAACATGACTTCAGAATTAATAAAAAATAAATAAATAAATAAAACATTTAATTACCTACTGCAACATATTTGAAATCGCTGCCCAAGTATTCTTCAATGATTTAACTTGTTTCAAGTAATTTTATCTACGAAAAGCTAAAAGCTTTACTACTAAACCAAGTGAAGAAGAGTTTTCGTAGTCGCTCCTTTTCAATAACGTCCCTCACCTGTCGTGTTTGGAGGTGAGCTCTCCCAGGTTAGCAGCCAGGTACTTCTCCCTGCAGGCTGAACACAGCAGGTAATAGGGGCTTCCCGAGCCACACTCCCCGCCAAACCAGCCGTCCACGTATGCCCCATTGCTACGGTAACCACGCCGCCCAGCGCTCTGGCCGCAGCCCGGATGGTGACGTTTCATGTGAGTGTTAAACTGCAGGGTGAGAGTGTTACACAACTCACACTCCACCATCTCACGAGCCTCAGTGTGCTCTTCCCCTGCCTGAGAGAGCAAGAGCGAGAAAGAGATAGAGACAGATGGACAGAATGAACATTATTTTTATATATATATATATATATATATATATATATATATATATATATATATATATATATATATATACATACACACACACACACACACAAACACACACATGTATATGCATGACAGCAAAATTATTAGAGGACATTGTTGTTTTTATTATTATTATTATTATTATTATTATTATTGAAGTCTATTCAGTGAACAGATGCTACTCAGCACCTCCACCATCCAGAGCGTCTCTCTCTCAGAGGCGATGAATTCAGGTGTGAGCAGTTCCTCATAGGGCTCCTCCTGGTACGGGTCGTCCATATAGCCCAGTTCCGATTCCTCTTCCGCTGCAAACGGGTGCGTCTCCGCCCGCTCCGGCCACTCAGACACACCCACTTCCTGTCTGTAGAGGGCTGGCACTGGGCCAGGCGATGGGGAATCTAAACAGTTCCAACAGTAAGAATAAACGTATATTATCTACAATTTGTGTTTGATCGATTGTTCATCATTAGTAAAAAGTTCGGAATCACAGTTTTTAATTAACACGCACTTAGGTAATTAGGCAAGGAACAAACTATGGGTCTATAGTTTCTATATACATATATACTATATACATATTTGCTGTAAATTCATATTCATCATTTAACATGTTATTGTTTGCAACATACTTATAACACTGAATTAAATATCAGTACTTTCAGTGTCTAGTACTTGAATCCACACTGCACAAGTTATTACTATGTGATTAAGCTCGGTTTTTGATTTACTGCTCTAAAGATACTGAGGATGCTATCGGTGTGCATTTGGACCTGCTCTCCTGAAGGATGTGCGCTGGCTCAGGCCTGAGCGCTGCCTCCGGGCTGGCGGGGGCCTATTCCGCGTGAGATGGACGTCCAAGAAGTTCTCTCTTTCCACCAGATCCAGCCCAGCTAACAGACTATTACCCATACACATACATAGAGGGAGACATGAGGACATAAAACAAGCATCACCATGTCATAGGTCAGAGTAGACGTGAGAAGAACCACTATTTTCTGAGGATTACTAAACTAACAGTAATACACAGTACATGCTTATTACATTGCTTATTACATTGCTGTGGTTTAAATAACAAAATAACAAAAAATGCAAAATACATCTATATATATATATATATATATATATATATATATATATATATATATATATATATATATATATATATATATATATATATATATATATATATACACACACACACACACACACACACAAACACACACACATTTTTTTTCATGAAATGATGAAATATGAACAATTATTGGGGAAATTTCAATGTTCATAATTTTACATTTGCTGTTTTTATTTTTTTTACTTTACATGCGCTCAAATTTCCACAAACACAATATTTTTTAGATTTCTACATTTTAATTTACCCTCTCATTAAACTCCAATTAGGGGGGCAATGTGCTCTGTGGTTCGCTTGCCTAATTGGTCAGCTGTAGCATCCGGCTACATGCGCCCCCACACCACCTTGACTATTTTTATAATATTATCTCATGTGTCATTTTAAGTCAGAGTCTGATCCTGAAAGTCAGGTAGAATAAGTTAGTAGACCTGATTCAGCTTCACATGCTAGACTGAAGCAGTGTGTTAGGTTTTTACTGTTTCAGCTGTCTGTTCAGTGTGTAGGTGGACGTGTTAAGCTTGCTGCTAGACGAGCAATGAGCAAAGCACTGTGTTACAACACTAAGCACCTTGTAACAGAGAAAAGGGCTGGAATTGCAAAAAGTTGGCTGAGTAAATTCATTTCTGTGGGAAGATAGTTTCTTACATGCAAAATAGTCTGCTTTGCCCTGTACTATTACCTAAATAACCTTATTTATCTTGTTTAACACAATTTTTTGTAGCTTATTTAACAGTCTGGAAATTCACAGTTGTAAATTCAGGCTAACTCAAACATCACTGTTTTAAATTTGTTAAATTTAGCTCTCCGCAACTTCACATCCTTTTCAACAAGTCATGTCATTTGATCAGGGATGCACAACCTTTGCATACAACTGTATGTGGCCTCTCTCTCTAGGCTCTCTACTCTCTTGCTTATAGTATGGGTGTATGAACTCACCTCTCACTGGGTTCTCTATGTGTAGCTGGAGACTCCGGGCACTGTACTGTCTCTGGCCCATCTGATGAGGGTGTGTCGGTGGCGCCCCCTGCTGATGAGCACTCTCCTGGGTGCTGTTCCTCAGTGAGCGGGTGCTCCAGCATCCAGCTCGCCAACACTTCAATCATAGCAGAGTCCACCTCCCCCGTGACCCCTGAGTCACATGGCGAAGTTCAATCAGTAAAACACTCCAGAGAATAAACACAAACAGAAAGACTCCAGTATTAAGCCCTGTGGACGCTGGATTCATTTCACCTGAGTGGCTAGTTGAAAGGTCATAGCTTGAATGTCCCCATCAGCATAATGCCACAGGACACACTCATCCATCAGAACTGGAAGATGGTTCACCAAATGATAGAAATTTGGCTTCAGAGTTATGAACTTAGAAGTGTGGACACTTCAGAATGGTCTATCACAGATCTCTATAGTGATTCCAATGGTCACAGCAGCTGCCCTGTTAATATGAATCCAGCACTAGTAGTGTTAGTCTCTCAATATAACCAATATTGAGAGGAAATATGGTTTAGTAGATAAACAAACAACTAATTATTCAGAAGACAAACTATGATGATGATAAACAAGACATAAGCTCAATTAAAGTGACAGTGTGGTGTTTCAGCCATGACGAACAAGACGACGACAAGCAAATAAAGTAGACTAATAATGTGAAGGAGGTATGGAATGATGGAATGGAGAGTACATGCATCTCTCTTGTTGCCCTTGTGTCCAATGCAGTGTTTATATGTTGGTGACAGGCAGTTGGTGGAAAACCAGATATCTATTTGTTTATATATATATATATATATATAAAAAAAAAAAAATATATATATATATATATATATATATATATATATATATATATATATATATATATATATTTATATATATATATATATATATATATTTTTTTTTATATATATATATATATATATTTTTTATTTTTTTTTGTTGTTTTTTTTTTGTTTGTTTTTTTTTTTTTTCCCACAGAAATTGCAGTCACCATGCCAACATTTGTGTGGCTTCACGCCACCATTGGTCAAATACCACTACATTACACACAACATTTTTTTCCGCCCACCACCAACATGTAAACGCAAGGTAAATGTAAGCAATGTCCTAACATTATGTCCTAAAACCTGATAAAATTTCTAAACTTTATAAGCCACTGAAAGGTGTGTGTTACAGTGATTTTACACCACAATGTAAATACATTACATGGACAAAAGTATTGGGACACCTACACATTACACCCACAGGAGCGTTTATTACATTGCATTGTAAATCCATAGGCAGTAATATGGAGTTTGTCCCCCTTGTACTCATCTGGGAAGCTTTCTACAAGATTTTAGAGTCTGTGGGAATTCATCCACAAAAGCATCTGTAGGGTCAGACAGTGATGCTGAACAAGAGGGCGTTGGTGCACAATCTCTAGTTCTAGTTCATCCCAAAAGTGTTTGATGGAGTTGAGGTCAGAGCTCTGCTGGGGCCGGACAAGGTCTTCCACATCAAACTCAGCCAACCGGACCTTGCTTTGTGTCCTGGGACACAAAAAACAAAAAATGTCTGCGTCTGCTGAGCATAAAAAAATTCCCTTCACTGGAACTAAGAGGCCTCGGCCCACCCCTGAAAAACAAACCTATAGCATTATCCCTCCTCCACCAAACTGCACAGTTGGTACAAAGCAGTCTGGCAGGTAATGTTCTCCTGGCGTTCGCCAAACCCTAACTTGTCCATCAGACTGCCAGATAGAAAAGCGTGACTGGCCACTCCAAAGAACACGTGTCCACTGCTCCAGAGTCCAGTGGTGGCACATTACACCACTCCACCTGATGCTCAGCATTGTGCTTGCTGATGTAAGGTTTGCATGCAGCTGTTCGGCCATGAAAACCAATACCATGAAGCTCCAGGCTCACATTTTTTGTGCTGATGCCAGAGAAGATACTCAGGAGAGCGTTATGACTTCTATGCACTATGAGCCTCAGTGCTCGGTGACCCCGCTCCACAACTTTACGTGGTCTGACACCTCATGGCTGAGTTACTGTGGTTCCTAAACACTTCCACCTTTCAAAAATACCACTCACAGAAGATCACCGAATATCTAGGACAGGAGACATTTCACAAACGATGCCATCTGTTGGAATTCAGTGAGCTTTTCAGAACAACCCACTCTTTTACTGATGTTTGTATAGGCAGACTGCATGACTAGGTTTTTTCATTTATACTTCTGTGGCAATGGGACCCCTAAATTTGATAAATAGATGGAGTGTCCAAATATTTTTGTCTATATGGTGTATATGCACCACTTCACCATGAGAAAATCACTGCCAACACACACCCTTTTGCAACTTACTGCTTGCAAGAACACTAGCAGGTCTACTTCTAGGAGTAGTCATAGTCCAAATCTGAGAGAGGTTTGCACAGAGATCACAAATAGCTTGGAAGTACCTGCAGCTTCCATGGCTCTGTAGATGTGTCTCACAGAGAAGCCCATTTCTAACAACCGAACAGGGACAAACATTTGGGGATGGTCTGAAGAAGGAAAACAAAATAACATGAAGCCATCCAACAGTGAAATAAAATGTGCACAACAAGACCCTAACCCAGTGGTGGTGGGGGGTAATTATAAACATATCAGTGAGAGAAATAGGGTGCAGTAATCTATCACGCTCCAGAGGACAAGTGAGTCATTACAATTACACTCCTTAGAAAACACAGCAGGTGAAATATACTAACATACATATGAGAATATGTAGTTTAAAACCTATGATGAAACCCATGCAAGGGGAAGGAGGTTCAGAGGTTAACTCCATGCAGTAAATTAGTAACTCCTGCAATTCACCCAATAAAAAAAATCAAGGCACTCGCAATTCAGAGGTTTCAGATGAAAACAGCCAGCCAGACACAATAATAAAAAAATAAGCCTGTCCTCCTCAGAGGGACACAGTTTCTGTCCTACACCAGTGGTTCCCAACGCTGGTTCCGGAGCAGCCCTACCGTATACGCTGTACTGTTTAACCCTGCTCCAGCACATGGGATCTCAGGAAGGACTACTAAGTTTGTCTCCTCTGTTAACTCACGACCAGTCCTCCTCTCTGTGTCTGTCTCTATCACACAATGCAGGCCAGTACGTGCTTCTGACACACATGAAGTGCTGCTGCATCTTTTAAGATGGCCAATAAGACAACAGCACTGAACAGTTTTGTTACTTGAACTAATTGTGATAATTTCCCACCTAGGCAACAAAAGTGGGACAGGCGCTGAAGCAACAGCTAAAAAAATCAAAAAAATCTGATGGCCACAGTAGAGAAAGGCGGGGCGAGTGGGGGGCTACAGTAGGTCTTAGACTGAACCCCTAAAGTGATTGAGGGGTTCAGTAGGTTTCAGGGAAATCAGTTAATGGCGATTTATGAATCCTCCTTTGTGAAACATTTACTAGCACATCTAAAGCCATCTATGGCTGGAAAGTCCTCCCTACATTATACTAATAAGAGGTTAGGGTTAGGGTCTCCTAACACTACTTAAATCTTACTAGAGATCGGCCGATATCTTTGTTTGGTAGCGCTGATTTAAAGTCAGGCACATCCGCCGGGAGCCCCATGTTATTGGTGCGGTGGAACATGCTGCTGTCCCAAACCATTCAGCCGAATAAGTATAAATGACAAATTATTTAGATGGAACAAAGGTGGTTTTAATGACGCGGTTCAGTTTTTTCTAGTTCCCGGCCGTAGACGTGAACCAGAGCGAATGTTTTACCCCTTAGCTCTGCGGCTAAAGCTAACTGCTCTAGCAATAGACACATTAATAGGTTTTTGTTCCCATTACTGAGCTTCCAGCACTCGAGCCAAACATAACTAAAGGAAGAGTAAAGAGAATCTCTCTCTCTCTTTCTCTCTCTCTCTCTCTCTCTCTCTTTCTCTCTCTTTCTCTCTCTCTCTCTCTTTCTCTCTCTCTCTCTCTCTCTCTCTCTCTCTCTTTCTCTCTCTCTTTCCAAGTGCCTCTTCCTCCTTAAAGAACTGCAAAATACTATAAAATAACCAACCGTGAAGTGAGGAACTCTCTGTAACTGCAGAAAACATGTTGGCTGTCTGGAAGTAATTTTTAGTGCACTTCTTAATAACTTGTTTGTTTTTGGTATAATAAGAAAGATGTATGTTACACTCTTTCAGCAATTTCTTTATAAGTCAGTGCTCAATGAATGATGATGTTAAGTTGTGATGATGTAAAATGTTCCACTTCTTGTATTAGTGTGACATTTTAACATTCAAATAAAGCAGAGAACTTCTAGATATCGGGCCTAAAAATCGGCAGCACATATCGGCCATCAGCTGAGCCTGACCTCTAAACATCGGCTATTGAAAAAGAGAGAGTCTGTCAAAAGCTGTAAATGGAAATGCAAGTCCCAACTGATACTGATAAGCTGGTTCAGACTATTAGAACATCCTAATTAATCTTTCAATGCTGGAAACATCCCTCAAAATCTTACACACTGCTCCTTTAATGCTGTTTTTTTATTAACTGTCGAGTGTAAAGAAAACAGCACTGAGCTTCCTGTACTTCTGTGTTTGCTTTGTTGAGCTGCTAACCTAGGTTGATGTTTCTGACATCTACAAGTTATGTTGCTGTGACTAAACTGATGCAATCTGCAATACAATACCTAAGGTTCTGATCAGAAACCTGCTTTTAACTCCATTTGAATTTTGGGGAAGAAGATTTTTTTTTTTATCTAACTTTATTCAGTCAAGAGCTTAGAGCTTAAAGGAGGAGTGAAACAGACACTTGCATTGGTATATTCCTTACTTCAGCTCTGCGTTATCCACTGTGTACTGAGAAACATCCTCTGGGTGTGTCAGAGCAGGGAAAACAGCAGCACATGCAGGACCAGAAATGGGAACTCCTGCCCTACACTTCAGTCTGGAGAACGTTCCACTAAAGCTGGAGTGCATTTTGACCCATTTCCCTTTCTGCCCCTTCCTCAGGTCTTACCCACGGGGGTTCTGGTTTGGCCGCAGGGCTCCAGGAAGCTGGTCTGCTGCTCTGTGTATCCCTCACAGGGGCCGGAACCAGCCAGGCTGAGTCCCGGGGGTAGCATTGGGCTGTGGACCAAACCAGCCAGCGTGGGGAACCGGGCCAGCACCATCCGCCTGAAGGGGCCCAGACACGCACACACACACAAACACAAACACAAAAGACAGCTGCTAATATGAGGCCCTCACACAGACTCCACACTATCAGCCAGACGTGTGTTTACTCTGTCGCTCATTAGAATCAGCAGGATATGATCACAGACTGTTGCTGATTATCCCACTTCACATAAAACAATATACTCTGATCAGCTATAACATTAAACCTACATACAAAATCTTGGTTCCCGCCATATCTGTCCATTTCATCAGCTCCACTTACCATGTAGGTGCACTTTGTAGATCTCTGTATACTTTGCTAACCAGTTGTCTAGATATTTTTGGTTGATTGACTATTCTTAGATCAGAACGGATACTCGGATGTTTCAAAATTTCATCAGCACTGCTGTGTCTGATCTGCTTGTACCAGCGCAACACATACTTACACACCACTACCATGTCAGTGTCACTGTAGTGCTGAGAATGATCCATTCCCCAAATACTACCTGTTCTTTGGGGGTCCTGACCAGTGAAGAAAAGGATAAAAGTGGGATAACAAAGGGTCTGTCTTAAAACCTAGTGAGTGTGTAAGTAGGCTGTCTACGTAGGCAGTTGTTTAAGTAGCAGCGTTCTCTCCTCATCTCTCCTCATAAAACAGATTACTGAGACGCTCTAGTTAGAGAGAGACTGAGTCACAGCTTGTTCCCCCCACTGCAGCACCCGACCGGTGGTTTAGCTGGTTGCTAAGCTACCAGCCGGCATCCAAAACAATAGCCCGAGGCTTAAAAATCCGGTAGCATAAATGCTAATGATTTGAGTATAAAACAGCAAAATGGTGAAGGACTCGTTACAGAGTTGATAATAAAATACTGTTTTGTGTGATTATATGACCAGAAACACATTAAAACTCCAGAGAAAATCAAAATAACTCACTGCTCGTAGATTAGCCTGTGCAGCATCATGGGATTGTCTTAGCGGCTGAGGAAGAGTTCAATGCTTCCTTAAAATCAGGTCTAAATAAGGTTCCTCAGTAGACAGTATGTTTAAGGTATCTAAGAATTGAAACATTCTACATGTCTGGAGCGCATACTATGATGTAAAATGCTGCCTATGTAGGAGCTCACTTGGTTTTGAGACACACCCTCTGTATACTTTGCTACCCAGTTGTCTAGATATTTGTGGTTGATGGACTACTCTTAGGCCAGCACGGACACTTGGATGTTTAAAAATTTCATCAGCACTACTGTGTCTGATCTGCTTGTACCAGCGCAACACACACCACTACCATGTCAGTGTCACTGTAGTGTTGAGAATGATCCATTCCCCAAATACTACCTGTTCTTTGGGGGTCCTGACAAGTGAAGAAGAGGACAAAGTGGGATAACAAAGGGTCTGTCTCAAATCCTAGTGAGTGTCTAAGTAGGCTGTCTAGGTAGCAGCTGTGTAAGTAGCAGCGTTCTCTCCTCATCTCTCCTCATAAAACAGATTACTGAGACGCTCTAGTTAGAGAGAGACTGCGTCACGGCTTGTTCGCGCCCACTGCAGCACGCCACCGGTGGTTTAGCTGGTTGCTAAGCTAAGCTACCAGCCAGCATCCAAAACAATAGCCCGAGGCTTAAAAATCCGCTAGCATAAATGCTAATGACTCGTGTATAAAACAGCTAAATGGTGAACGGCTCGTTAGAGTTGATAATAAAATACTGTTTTGTGTGATTATATGACCAGAAACACATTAAAACGTAGATTAGCCTGTGTTGCATCATGGGATTGTCTTAGCAGCTGAGGAAGCGTTCCATGCTTTCTTAAAACCAGGTCTAAATAAGGTTCCTCAGTAGACAGCATGTTTAAGGTATGTAAGTATTGGGACAGTCTACATGTCTGGAGTGCATACTATGACGTAAAATGCTGCCTATATAGGAGCTCACTAGGTTTAAGACACACCCAAAGTATTGAATGAATCAGATCAGAATCAGACTATAGTTTGTAACTGCAGTACTACAGTGTGCACCCACATGATTAGTGGAGCTGATTAAATGGACAGACATTGCAGAAACAAGGTGGTTTACATGTTAGGGCTGACCAGTGAAGTAATACTGCTTTAAAGCCGTAGTTTAAATGTGGAATAATCTCAGATCTGGAACGTGGGATTTGGTCCCACTGCAGTAGAAGTCCTTCCTGCTGGTGTGAATCGAGGCCTTTTGGTCAGCTCGTCTTTGCTAAGCACGGCAGCAGTTAGGTGAACATGCTGTTGAGGTTAAGGAGGTTAGTTTACACACGGCCGTGTCTTTAATACCTGACACACATACGCGCGCAAGGACGCACACACTTACCTGCTGTCTCACTCCCACCTGTAGTTGAGCGAGTGTGATTTTGAGCCTCTGATGTGCCGCTGTCTGACAGTGATCTGGAGCGAAAACATCCAGCCACATCACAGAGCTCACTGAGTGTGAGTGTGTTTAGTGAGTGTGCTTATGTGGGTGAAGGTAGGAGCAAACTAAAATAAAACTAAAGATTAAAACAAGTCTTGAAATCAAATTTAACTCAAAGTAACAGCTTAGAGTACTTTTATCATATTCATATCACACTTTTTTGAGTGGAAATTCAGGCTAAAACTGGTATTTTCTATGTGTAATGTTAAAAAAAGTTTAAATCATTACCTTATTGTACAATGAGTTTGTTTAAATGTAGATACTTTTGCTTCACACTTTCAGATTTTGACACCAATACCTTTACCTAACTATGGTTTCTCGATTAATACATTAACAGTCAGTAACAATCATTAATTTTCTGTCAAAGAATAACATTAAAATCACAATTACAGGTACAAGGAGGAAGAAACACACATAGAGCAGTAAAATGTGCTGAGTGCTCTGCATTAGGGACACACAGACCTCATATAGATGCCTCTACCAGTAATAGAATGATTAACTCAGTGCTAATATAAACATGGCTATAATCTAGATCACTGGTTTGGATTCAGTACTGTAATCTCCGAGCCGTACTCACTGGAGGAGGTTGATGGGCAGGAAGGGGTTGAAGTTTTCCAGGCCGTCAGCCTGCAGGGCAGTGAGGAGGGAGGTTGTGAGGTCATTGGTGGAGGAGGAAGCTGATTGGCCAAAGATGGCGGTCCCGTCGGAACCATTGCTGTACAGCGAGACAGAACTGGAAGACTTCGATACGGGCTGGGAGGAGCCGTGGCCTGCAGAATCTACACGGGTAAAGGATTACAAAGCTAACTCTACAGCACGTCACCTACTGATACAAAGAAATACATAAATAAACAAATAAATAAGCAAGCAAGAAAAGTATGATGGACGTTAACCATAAAGTGACAGACGCGTTAAATGAATATTTTGGCCACACGTCAAATGTTCTACGAATACGCTCCACATAAAATGTATTTCAATTAAGCAAAGAAATATACCTTTTAAATGCATTTTGTTAGCATATTATTATTTTATTTATTATTATTATTATTATTATTATTATTTATTAATTATTGTTATTCATTATTATTATTATTATTATTATGGAATCTTTAGACTCCTATGAGTCCAGGAACCACTTATCTTAGGATTTTCATATACCTATGAATCTATAAGTCTATAAATGTTTCTTTCTTCTTTTGGAGCCCTGAGACTCAATTACCCCAAGATCTTAAAGTTACTACTAACTCTGTATCTACGACACAGCGTCCCGTATCATCACATTTGATGATTCCTAAGGCAAATGATTCCTACCTAGGGCTGTGCGATGTTGACAAAAAATATCTCAATATTTTCTGTAATTAACGATAAACGATATTCCGCATTATTTTAAAATGTGTTTGTAAAAGTCTTATATTTGACTAGGTTACACTTCATAAAAGATATAAATATCCATCCATCCATCATCTTCCGCTTAATCCCACTAGTCAGGGGCACAGGGGGGCTGGAGCCTATCCCTTTTTTAGGGACAGCGAGGCCGGCGATGTTTCTTCCCCAGTGCAGGGTGCACATGCATCAGCCTATACTAAAGCATGAAGCAGTGAGCACATGGAGTTGAGGAGTTCTGATTGTTGTTTTTTTCCCAGTCAGTAGCGTACTCGATAACGTCAGCTCGCACATCGTTAACACGGCAATTAAGACGTTATTGTAGACGATATACATCACACACCCCTATTCCTACCATCACCTTGATTCAGAGATCTTGGATTCCAGGATTCCAGAGTGCCAGAGTTATTTATTTACCATATAAACCTTCCACCACAGCATAAATGAGCTCTTTGCTCATCTTCCAAAGTGTTTTCCTTGTTAAGCAGAGCAGTTTTTTTTCTAAATAATGATATGACATCTCATGATATGACATGTTTTCCAAACGCTTTGTGTGACAGAGGGTCACCTGGCACTTCAAACAAGAGAATCTCAAAGCCATGTGTGAAGAGACCACCTCTTCAGACACAGAGGATGTTTTAACACTCAAACCTTTTGTTTAGAACCCTGAGCCTTGAGAGTCCAGCGTGTTCGGCTGAGTGTGCTTGAGCACCACCTACCTTTGTTCTCTTTGCTAGTGCCGTCCTCCTGCAGTCTGCAGAGCGCGCCTTTAAAGATCATGATCTGTGCTCTCTCCAGGTCGGCCAGGTCCACAGGCTGTTTGATAGGGCTCGGTCGGACGGCCCACTTCACCATGCTGCGCACCAGGAACTGCAGAACGGACCGCAGCTCAGCACTCTCCTCCACAGCAGCCGCCGCAGGGCACCGGGCTGGATCAGGGCTGCCCAAGCCAGCTGCTGCCTCCCCTTTGGGCACCAAGAGCAGGTCTGTGAACTTGCCACAGTTCAGAATCACAGCCAGGGACTTTAACGCCCCCAGCAGGAGGTAGGATATGCGGATGGCACGAAGCTCCAGGGCAAGAAGGTCTGTTCTCGGCTGCAGTGACAGCGTCAGCGGACAAGGGACGGCCTCTGGCTCCTCTCCAGGGAGTTTAGGGGTTCTGGGGGATTCCGCTTCACCCTGGTGCTCCTCTTTTCTCTCATCCTCCTTGTTTTTGTCCTCTTCTGTCAAGCCAGTCATAAGACCTAGGACTAGAAACAATTGATGATTAAAATCAAGCAGAATACAAGTTTGTAGAGCTGGACGATATGGCCTTAGATTTTAATACATTTCTTTTCTAAAAATCAAACTACGGATGACAAAGTTCAATGAGAATAGTTAATAAATTATTTTGTTTGCATTTACATTTCCCTTATGGGGTTAAAGTTAAGGCACATACTAAAACTTTCAACATGTTAAAGGACCCTGACTTTTCCACCGTATATATCGGCACCATGTCTTTTGCGATAAACATTGCTGTAGCATCTGCGATTACCTTACAACGTGCCCCATTCTTATCATATGGCTCCCAGTAGAAAAATGTGTCTGGGACGGTTGCTTGCTTTCTTTTGGGTGGTGTGCTAGCGGAGTGGCTGTCTTCACTCCGCTGGGAGCAGCGCTTCTGCCCCTCTGCTGCATGCTTCTGTTTAAAGTGGTGGTATAAATTTGTTGTGCTGCTTCCTTTGGAAGAAACCGCTTTCAAACACACCTTACAAAAACCAAACCATCGAGGAAGTTACTCCCTTCTTGGGGACAAATTCCAGTTTTCCCCATGGCCAGCACCAGGGAGGGGGGGAGGTCACTCTGAACTACGGAAGCCCAAAGGGGGGAGCATCCCTGGTGGAAGTTAAAACTGAAATAACACGTTGTCTTTAACTGTTAATTCAAATGAATCGATAACATCTATTTATCGCCCAGCTCTACAAGTCTGTATATTATTCAATGCAAAATTAAATCTCCATGAAAGTACAGTCATGAAACACACGTGGCCAAAAAATGGCCGTATACATCCCTAAATATTATAATAACTAAACAGTTTCTAACCTTCCAATATCAATGCAGCTGCATCAACACAGGTCAATGCATCATGATGTGTTGATGAGTGTTGTTTTAATCCTATATGATCTATTATCACTATGATTAGAGATGGAAGGATCGATCCGCTATGTATCGGTATCGGGCGATTTTTAATCAAAATATGCGATCGGCCGATATTTCTCCAATTTAGCTGATCCCGAGAGCCAATCAATGGCGTTAAACAAATGAGCCAGCTGATTTCCAGCTAGTGTTTTATCCAGAAAGTGGAACCCTCTGTGAAACCAACTCCGACCACTAGGTGGAAATACATACCCTTTCATTTTCCACAGACTAACTAAAGCAGTGGCGTCACGAGAACAGTTTATGGCGTTCAAGGCATGTGCTGATAGAAAACATGTTGTCCGTCTGGAAGCGTTTTACCGTATGTGATACAGACTCATCCAGGACGTTTTTAAAATTTGTAAAATCAACGAGTCTCGTTGAGGAACCAAGACAAAGACATTTAACTCTACTAACCTGATACAACACTGCATGCGGCTGAATACAGTATCAGCACACAGCAGAGCTAGCACGCACAGCTAGCACAAAACAAATAACCCAGAACACCATACAGACCAGATCTGACCGGTACAAACAGAACAGCAGCAACATCTTCTACATTTAATGATTACAGATTTAGTTTAAAATAACAGAGTCTGCATTTAATGACTGCAGTTTTTACTGCATTTATTTAATTAACTTTTTTAGTTTTAAATTAAGGGTCTAAATGTAATGATTGCAGTTTTGGAGATATTTGTTTGATTTATTTGTTTATCTACTGCTAATTGTGTTAAAAATATTATGCTGTTTCATATGAGCTTGTTAAAAATGGTAATAAACCAGTTTAGACCATGTTTTATGACTTGCTTGTGCTAATAACTACATGTAGCCTGTCGTGGCATATAGCCCCGCCCTCTATAGGTATTGGCTATCGGCCGTGCATGCCGAAAGGTGATCGGTGATCGGAATCTGCGTCCAAAACGCTGATCGGTTCATCTCTAACTGTATTTAAAAAGATATGGTGAAAAGATTTTTCCCTATATCACTCAGTCCTACCAGTCGTTCCTTCTTCCAGCATCACCACACGTGCAATGTCCTCGTCCAGCTTCTGCTCGAGTTCACCCCGGCCTCCGCCCTCCGAGTTATTCTGGGCGTTATTCCGAGCCTTCCCCGAGATCTTTCCACCGGCTCTGGCTCCTGCTCCAGCTCCTGCTCCGAGCTCTGGCTCCTCCAGCACACCAGTCAGCAGGATGAGGTGGAAAAGAACAGCAGGAGTGATTCCGCTGCAGCGGGAAACGTCCAGCTGGGGCACATCGCACGGCTCCAGAAACGACAGCGGGGTATCGCTGGGTGACCAAGAATTCAGGAAGCTTTATATTAGTGTGAGCACGTCAGGGCACACAGCAACACGGAGATGAGGGGAGGGAGAAAGAGAGGGAGAGAGAGAGAGAAGGAAATAGCAGAAAAGGAGGAAAAAAAGAGAAAAAAGAAAGGATAATATGATTAGGCAGAAATAAAGAGAAAGAAAACAGATGACAGAAAAATAAGAAAAAGAAATGAAGATGGAGAGGGACACGGAAGACTTTGATGAAAAAGAGTGGGGCAACACAATCATTAACCCTTAGAAGTCACAGTTATTGTTGCGGATCTTCCGAAAAAGCAGATTTTAATCCACATCATTGTCATAAGTAGAACCTTTGTGGATACGAAAACTTTATTTTTTGTTATTAAAATATTTTTTTATGGATACAATTAAACTGTCAGAGGTGCAGACTAAAACCTGCCCATGAGGAATGAATATCAAGTACAAACGTACTTCACTAAATAAAGAAATAAATTTATTAACTAAATATAATCTAATTTTAATAACATTACATACATATAATACAGCAAAACAATAACAAGTCAAAACTTCTATGGGTTAAAGAAATCAAAGCTGTCAAGTAATCCAGCGTTACTACAAGTATGACATGCACTGCTGTGTATTACATTCATGAATATATACACAGAGTGGTACAAACAACAGAAACAGAGGGATGTTCAGTGATGGATGATTTGATTGGTGTACAACACAGTTAGTCAGCTAACATCTGGTCCTTATAAAGCATGCATTACAAGTCACAATGGTAATAAATGTTATGTGTCTTTATGAGGATTGTGTGTCCATAATGTTTTGTATTGTACTGTATATTTTTAGTGCATTTACAATAGTGTTTAATTAATGTAACATGTGGAAAAATGTGAATAATTATCTTGTGGCAATGAGTATCTCAAACCTTTTTAAAAGCTTTTTAAATATCTGAATTTTAAACAAATGTAAAATATTGAAATATAACAACAACAACAACAACAGGAACATTTTTGATACTAGCTCAGTAACAAAATGTTAAAACCACAAAACTTGCACAACACTATATTGTCACTCTCCAAAGAAAAATATGCACCTGCATTTATGTTGATTTTTTTCTACATCATTTAAATGCAGCAGCTGCCGGTTACATTGAGTAACAATTTCATGGTTAATGGACCAATAGAAATGCTTCTAAATAGCTTGGAAAACATTCTGGTTCCATTGACTTACATTGAAAGAAAACTAGTTTGTTCCCCTAGCCTGTAAAGGCAAATATTTCTTATATATATTATATGGAAAATGTTTCTTATATATATTATATGGAAAATGTGATTTCCTTTCATATTAACTAAAAACTGACATATTTCTTTTTTATAAAGATTTTTATTTTTTTAGCCCACCTCAACAGTCTAATTTCATAAAAGTAGGTCAAGAGAGCAGACAATCTGCTACATTTCTGTAATTGTGTTCTGTGACCAACCACACTCGGCCCCTACTGACCATGTCTACAGTGGGATCCCTCTCTCATTAGAGGGCCAATGAGGTCCAGTCTGCGGCTCCTATGCAGGTTAATGTGGGGTGCCCAGTCATTGCTGTGGTAAAGCTG
>CM038717.1:9376446-9448946 GCA_021613375.1 Megaleporinus macrocephalus
GGAGCAGGCGGGAAGTAAAGCCTCCAGAATGTGGAAGGCTAACAGCTTTGTGCGGAGATTATAGAAATGAGGGTTACCTGGAACAAGCAATCGCTATTAGCACAGAATGCAGCAGGTGTTCAAAGTGCTACTCCTATAATAGGGTAGGGCTGGGCGATATGGACCAAAAATAATATCTCGATATTTCTTAGCTGAATAGCGATATACGATATATATCTCAATATTTTGTATATATTTACCAGAAAAAATGTGTAATCTCAGTCTCATACTGTTACCATAAGAGGCTACCTTTTTATTTTTTATCTTTTTATTTGGATCCTGTTCAAACAATGAGCATCTTTGTGCTGCTTTATAAAGAACAAACATGCTTATGCAACCCTTTGACAATAACATTGGTTACTGCTCTGTGGTTCTGTTAGTTAATGTCATACTTACAGCACACGAGTGATACCTAACAGCGTTACAGGCATATTCATACGGTAACTGAATATTAGCCATGTCGCTAGCTAACTAGGTAATACGTGCTGGTGTTGTGCTAACGTTAGCTGAATCGTAACTGCCCTTCAGAGCTAAGAGACGGCAGTAAGAGTGTTAGTTTCTCTCACAAAGCAAGAAAGCAGCTCAGTAAACTGTTAACCTGTCACTGGAAACAGCCGTTAGGTATATTTAGTCCAGATTCTCGTGTCTCCGGCAGCACCACAGTGCTACTTCTTAAGCCACTATCCTGAAGCACTTGCTGCAGCTGCTCTGAAACAGACTCTTTCAAAGTAGAGCCAAACTTTCCAGTGCTCGACATGTTTACCTAGCTCCGTGTGTGCTCCCCGCGTTTTTGCGTTTTTTAATTTTTTTATTTTGCGTTAAACATAAAGTACTGAAAATAGGCACAGCTTTTTTTTTTTAGACTTTTTGGTACTCGGTAGTACAGAGATGTTTCAGTCGGTACCTGCTATCGAATTGCGATAGCCAGCCCTACTTTCAACAGGCATCCTCTTCAATAGCTTCTTTTGTGTCTGTATCTGTTTCCACGCTGTCGCTGCCTACATTTAGGGAGGGATGAGTTTTGTGAGGGAGGGAGGCGTGGCAGTGTGAAGTTGAGACAAACTGGGAGAGAGAGAGAGACGAACTGTATAATTTCAGCGCAATACAGGCGA
The DNA here is from genome assembly GCA_021613375.1 of Megaleporinus macrocephalus. Classification (NCBI taxonomy): domain Eukaryota; kingdom Metazoa; phylum Chordata; class Actinopteri; order Characiformes; family Anostomidae; genus Megaleporinus; species Megaleporinus macrocephalus. The sequence goes on from CM038717.1 coordinate 9,377,598, forward strand.
TATCGATATAATCTTATATCGCATATAAAAATATATCGATATTTCTTAAAAACTCGATATATCGCCCAGCCCTATAATAAGGTCTTGAAAAATACATAAATACATAACTGACACCACATAAACTAATACATATGAGCGGACCTACTAAATTTACATGGCTTACATAGAATTACAATAGAATTTACATAGAATTTTTAGTTTAAAATATTCCAAAATACACTGTTATCGACAGAATGTGAAGAAACGTGAAGGTATGTAGTGACGTCAGCATACTACCCAGCTAGCCCTGGTCCTTCCTGTCTTGTGACACCACTTTGTAGTGTCACTGTAGAAGGAAGCACTGCCTCAATAGTGTGTTCTAATTTCTTGTCAATCATGTTGTAGTCCGGCTCCTGCTTAGATAATTTAACCACAGGCAGCCAATGAAAGTAGGAGTACACACAACTACGTATACAGCTCCTGGCAAGTGACCAGCATGACAACCGCTGCCATGGCTACTGTCAAGAATCCACGTTTGGCAGCAAACAAAAGAAATAAGATCTAAATAACTCCACCTACCTTTCGGTTCTACTAGAACTGAAGGGGAGGGACTGTGCATCCTCTGATATGTTGCCTCCTACTGTTTGCATCATCTTACACATTGCACCTTTAAAGCAGCAGTGTGTTGATGCAGTTTATATAATACTCACTGATGGGATATAAGCTACCGTTACATTGTAACTATGTTAGTCTTTTAGAAATCTGCTTGCTCTCTTTTGCCCTGGAACTAACACCCAGCATGTTTTGTCTGATCGAAACCAGACAGCGCTGCTACCTGAGCTGCTGTGGTAGGAGATGATTGTCATCAGAGGGTCGATCCACCTGGAGAATGAGGAGACTCTCTTGGTCACCCTTAGCGACAGGATGCGCCTGAGGAAGACGAGGAAGTCCGCAAGCTGGGACTCCACAACTTTGCTACTGCGCGGCACCTCTGCACCTACGGTCACATCATACACACATACACACACACACACACACACATGAGCCAACACAAGATCATTTGTAAATAGCTAGAAGGATAAGAAGCTGCTAAAGGCCAGGGTAGAAGTAGAGCAAACATTCTACTGACTCACTTTCTTGTTTGGGAGTTTTCGTGTTGAGGTCACGCTCCAAGTCAAATTCTGCACTGTTCTCCAGCGCCTCCTGCTGGTGCAGACTGAGTAACAGACCCTGCAGCTGCTCACACATCACATCCATCAGGGCCTGAGACACATCCAGCGGCAAGGCACCTTCACAGGAGCTGGAGTAACACATACACAAAAGTTATCTCCCTGCTTCTTTCACTCTGTTTACAACTTGTTCATTCAATGGACCAGTGAGTGAAGGACAAGGACTCCTAATTTACTCTGAAAGGAGATTTTCCATTGAGCGGATGATATAGGGCGTGTCTCAAACCCTAGTGAGCTCCTACATAGGCAGCATTTACGTCATAGTATGCGCTCCCGACATGTAGACTGTCCCAATTCTTACATACCTTAAACACACTGTCTACTGAGGAACCTTATTTAGACCTGACTTTGAAGAAGCATCGAACGCTTCCTCAGCTGCTAAGACAATCCCATGATGCAACGCAGGCAAATCTACGAGCAGTGAAGTTGTTTTAAAATGTGAGTTATTTTGATTCTCTCTGGTGTTTTAATGTGTTTCTGGTCATATAATCACACAAAACAGTATTTTATTATCAACTCTGTAACGAGTCCTTCACCATTTAGGAGTTTTATATTCGAGCCATTAGCATTTATGCTAGCAGCTGCTTGTTTTGGATGCCGGCTGGTAGCTTAGCAACCAGCAAAACCACTGGTCGGGTGCTGCAGTGGGCGGGAACAAGCCGTGACACAGTCTCTCTCTAACTAGAGCGTCTCAGTAATCTGTTTTATGAGGAGAGATGAGGAGAGAACGCTGCTACTTAAACAGCTGCCTACATAGACAGCCTACTTAGACACTCACTAGGATTTGAGACACACCCATAGTCTATGTCTAGGCTTAAACCGTGCTCCTGGAAACCAGTCCTATACGTTCACATCAACAATTAACAACAGGCCATACCAGCATACCAGTTCTCAGGCAAGACTCCCAATGCTACTTTCATCTCCTTCTGTAACAAAACTATACTGTAAGTTAATCAAAGTTGATGTGCATAGTTCCTGCTCTCCTGAACTGGAGTTATCTGGGGTCACCAGATCAACCAAGTTTTTCTAACCAAGCAGGAACAAGTCTGACACCAACTCATTAAGCAATTAGAACCAGGTCAGCTGCTTGATTAGACTGAAACACCTACATTCATGCTGGCCTTTTGTGAATAAGATTGGTGACCTTTATAGCTGGACAACCTCCAATGGGTGCTCTTTAAGATGTTTCAATGTTAGCATTCCGTCGCTCAACTAACAAGCATGTTTCATCACCTTTCATACTAGACGCAATCTTCTATCTCTTAGTTTTTTCCTCTCTTTAGGATACTGAAATTAAGATATCTGCACAGCAAAAACAGCTCAAATGTCCATCCCTAGTTTCTTACCTGGCTGCGATGACGAGACTCTGGAGCAACCTAGCGGAGGCCAACCTCACGGCGCCGCTCAACAGCATGTTGCCTGAGACGGAGGCAGCCAGCCAGCGCTGACTGACCAGAACGCAGGAGTTGTCAGTGAGGCTGGCCAGCAGCTCTAGCAAGCCACTCTTTATCACCACCACAAGGTCTGTTGGCTGGTAGCGGAAGTTAAGAGCGAACACTGCAGCCAGGAGCAGGTGCTGACAAGAGCCTGTGGAGAGTGATGTTTGAAAGCGATAGTTAATAAAGAAAAGGCGTGTTATATTTTATCTCTGTACTGGGAACAGCCTGGGTCGAAAATTGACATTGGCCGGCTTTGACACTTTTTGACACGTATCTATAAAAATAACTTCTACTGTTGTTTTAAAAAGTACTTTACTACCATTTTTCTAGGTACCAGTATGTCATACAGCAAGGGTCACTAATAGGCAGACCGCGGTCCAGATCCGGACCTAGACGTCCAATTTGGACCCAAACCCATAAACTATTGAGAATAATTGAATTCTGACAGTGTTTATTTTAAGTGGTGGAACTTTTCTTGTCTTTACAGTATACAGGTTTTATGGAGCAGTGAACTCAGAGACCAATCACGTGCACTTTAAGATCACTGAAGGCTCCTCAGCCAATCAGATCTGTGCACATTGGGGTGTGCGTTGTGCACACAGGTGAGGTACGAAGTAAGGAGCAGCATCCGGAGACTAAAAACAGAAAAGTTTACAGTGAAAGAGAACATCACCAACATGTCAATCTGTTAACAAGAAGACACACGTTTTATTTACTTTCTCTTTAAGATGAACTTTTTTTAAAAAGCATTCAGTTTTTTAAAATGTAGCCCTTTTTTTACTTGAAGTGAGGACAAAACATTTATTTGGAGCTTTATAAATAATTCATTCAGTTCAGCATTTAAACAGTAAATATACTGAAATATACTGAACGGTATGTGTGGTGTGTTGGTGTTTCAGTAGTTGATGGTATAAGATGCTGATACTAGACTACTTCAGTAAACAGGATACACCACTGAATCAGAACACACATTAGAAATGATGACGGTCTGGACTAGGGGTGGACAATATGGCCCTACAATAATATCACGATATTTCATGGTATTTTTGTGATAACGATACTCTTGGCGATATGACAAAACATTGAATTAAAAAAATATATATTTTAAGAATACACTACTCCACTAGAAAATGGATGCAGTAGGATCCTCCAACAAAGGAACAATGGATCAAAATTGTTGGTGAAATCTATGCGATGGAGATCAAATTTATGCTACAACTAAGGATGGATTACTTTGTAAAATATTGGGAAAAGTGGACTCTGATCTACCCCTTGTCTGAAACTGCATGAGCATAAATGAAGCACTATATAACACTGTAAAAATTAAATGTTGACGGTAAAATGTCCCTATGGATGGATTAAGTTGGACAATGTTGGGGCCTACTAGACAGCCATGGTTCACAGGTTTTTCATTGTTTTTTTTTGTCTTCTCCTCTCCCCCCCATGTATATCATGTTTAATCATTTGAGAAAAAAATAAAGTATAAAAAAAAAGAATACACTACTGCAAAAAACTGAAAACTAAATATTATTATTGCATGCGATATAAAATGGCACACCCCTAACTCAGATATTAAAAAATACAAGAATTTTCATCAGATTGTAACAGAAGTCAAGGATCCTAAATATCACAAAACTAAATAATGCACTCCAAATATCTCCATATATCCAGCACTGAAGTAAAGTGAATGATACTGGACAGATAAAATCTCTCTCTAGTAGATATATAATGGGAAATGAGAAAAGTATTAATTTTTCTTTTGCTAAAAACAGTAAAAAGTAGTACCTGATGTGATAACTAGGGATGGCACGATATTTCAGGGTATAATATCGTTTACAATATTTAAAAATGTTGGTGATATTATTGTGTACGATACGATATGGCACACCCCTGAGGAAATCTCCTCTAACTGGACCGTACTGAACTCTAATTAAATACCTCTGTCATACAGTTTCAGAAACCATGTAAGCTGGGCTACAGCTTGGTCTGAGAAACATGTCTGATGATTGAGGGATAGGTGAGAGAGAAGAATAGAGGTAGCATAAAACCTATAAATCTAAACGACAAGAAGAGCAATGAACTTCTATTCTTTTATTATGAAGCCTGGCATGCGATCTGTAAAATGCAATCCATAAATCTGACCAAGTATCCGTGCGCAAAGACTGATCAGATGCTGCTCACTGGTTAAGGTTATAGGATCTCACTGTGCTCTACTGACACACACATGACATAAACCAACACTTTTAACAACGTGCCGCAGTGAGGTTTGTTTTATAGACGATGCAGCTCAAATGTCTCCAGTGTGGATCAACTTTAAAGAGGTAATAGACAGACAGCTATGTGTGATATCTGTCATGCCACTGTTTTAGCTGCAGTAAAGGTAGTCACGCCATGAAATTATTAGGTAAACAGTAGAGTATGACATTAGCTGTCATACAATAAAACATCACGGTGCCTCACAGTGACTATTATAAGTGAGGGTAACCTGACGCTGTTTTATTATTAAACATAATCTGTAACATCTTCTGTTACTTGTTTATGCCAGGGTTAGGTCAATGTTACGTTGAGATCAACTGCAGCGCAACATAACATTCTATAACATAACATAAACTGGTTTATTAACATTTTTAACGAGCTCATGTGAAACAGCGTAATATTTTTAACTAAATTAACAGTAAATAAACAAAGAAAATCAAACAAATATCCCCAATACTGCAATCATTACATTTAGACCCTAAATTTAAAACGAAACAAGCGAATTAAATAAATGCAAAAAAAAAACTGCAGTCATTAAACACAGACTCTGTTATTTTAAACTTAAATCTGTAATCATTAATTGTAGATCTAGAATTTTAGCTGTTGTACCGTTCGTACCGGTCAGATCTGGTCTGTAGGTGTTCTGGGTTATTAGTTTTGTGCTAGCTGCGCGTGCTAACTCTGTTATACTCACTGTATTCAGCCGTGTGTGGTACTCTTAAGTACCGTATCAGATTAGTATGTTAAATGTCTTTGTCTTGGTTCCCCAACGAGACACGTTTATTTTACAAATTTTACAAAATGTCCTGGATTAGTCTGCATCACATACGGTAACAAACTGCCAGACGGACAATTTTTTCTATCAGCACATTCCGTAAACTGTTCTTGCGAGGCCGCCGCTTTAGTCTGTTAAAAATGAAACGGTATGTATTCCCACCTAGTGGTCCAGATAGAAATTGCAGGGAGCCGGAGAGGTTTTTAACGAAACGCTAGCTGGAAATACAGAAATCAGGCTCATTTGTTTAACGGCATCGATTGGCTATCGGGATCGGCTACATTGGAGAAATATTGGCCAATCACTGATCACATATTTTCATAAAAAAATCGGCTGATATCGATACATAGCCGAACAATCTTTCCATCACTAGTATGTAAATAAATATTTTTATCAAAATTAGACTATTTTAAACTTTAATGTGCTAAAAGTACTGTATAATCAATGCAAATACAAATATTGGGTTAGACGGATCAGGGACTTAAAAGAGTGATAAGCAAGTTTTGCAGGCTTACCCTTCTGTTCCTTCTCCAGTGCTACTTTTTGCCTGAGCACACGCACCACTTGCTGGTAGAGAGTGTGCGCTGCTGCCTGGAGCTCTCTCTGGGCGCTCATAGAGGCCGACTGAGTGCCAGCCTGCAAGTGACAATAAACACAAACGCACACGTATTTGTTAAAATAGTCTGTTTCTGAATTATACGCTGCTATTCATTTAAACATTTAAAGGCCTAGAAATGGGCTGAATGACATTACAATGTAGACACTGTAACTGTAACAGTATTTAAAGTTGGGTCAGTTCTGCTATAACTATAAATGAATGCTATTTCCAAACTGAGCCTGAGCCCTTCTTTTATGTGAGATGCTGGACTTTTATTTATTTCACTAAATGGGAAATCCTGCTTGGTAAGAAACAGGTTTTGTAGTGGGAGTTCAATCGGCTGAGCAGTTTTCGGTAGCTTACAGTGTAGTGGTTCATCTTGTCGGTGAGTGTGGCCAAGCTGCCTGTGACAGGAGCTCCCAGTCCGAAACAGCCGGACAGGAAGTGCAGCTGCACTGACTGTAGCAGGCCTGGGAAGCGTGGGGGCACCAGAGAGCTGTGACTGCTGCTCTTTTCCTCCATCTCAAAGAGGAAGGAAGAAATCTGACACAAAGCTTCCAGGCGCACCTGCAGTTAGAAAAGAGCAAAGCTTAGACGGTGAAAGAAGATCAGAAGTTTACTGAGGTCTGTGTCATCATCTCAGGATCTCTGGCCACCAATAGGAGAGGAGGGGTGTGTTCAGCAGGCTCTGTGCACTCCACTGTTGCCTCCAAGGCTGGTGCCTTAACAGTGGCATTGGTTACGTGATCTACTGGAGTATCTTTGAGAGCAACCATCTCTCCAGCTCAGAGATGGATTGCACCCAATCCAATCCTTTCAGTTACTCTGCTTCTAACTGCCGAACTCAATTCTAACTTTTATTACACAGATAAGCTCACTTTTAAGAGACATTTAGAATTGAATCTCATCTTTAATTAAAACTCTCACATCTATAAATTTGATCTGTGTTTATTAAAACACTTAATAAAATCATAGTTTCTTCTATTATTGCATTACTACTGTCTGTAAAGCACTTCAAGATGCCAGCGCCATATTATTTTACTTATTTATTTAGCTATATTAATAAATTCTTAGAACGTATTTACATAAATATGCATCCAAGTCAAGAGTTTGTCAACAATGCTAGCCTCTTTCATTGTAAATTAAAATTAAAAAGTCTTTGCTCAAGATTTCAGTGACAATACATGTTTACACAATTGACAAAGTAGGCATTCAAATGTGTATTTCTTCATTAACTTCCAATAAATATTTTAAAAATTTTATTAACCATCCTACTAACCTCAGCCCTTTGCTGTTGCTGGGCCATGGCCAGAGTGATGGCTCTGGGGTCAGCCTGACCGCCTGCCGCTCTTTCCATTAAAGCTGAGGTCTTGATCAGGTTTACGCACAGAAAGTGGAAGACCTACAGGAGTTACAAATCAGCATTTATTATCATTATTTCTAACAGTTGTAGCATAACTTAATGTATAGATATATGTTTACATACAAAGCATACATACATTTCAACTCCAAATATCTCCATATATCCAGCACTGAAGTAAAGTGAATGATCTCTAGACAGATTAAATCTCTAGTCTCTAGCAGATATTTAATGGGAAACGAGAAAAGTGTGAATTTTTCTTTTGCTAAAAACAGTAAAAGTAGTATCCTGATGTGATAATTAGGGATGGGTGATATAGCAGGATGTTTCAGGGTATAATATTGTTCAAGATACTAAAAAATGTTGGCGATATTATTGTGTACAATATGATGTAGCACAAAATCTAAACTTTTATATTAATATTAATAGAATGATAATGTAGAGAAGCACTAATGTATATGAATAGCTTTTTAAGCCTGTGGTCAGACCTGGTCGAGCATAGGTGAGCCCACAGCCCCAGGGCCCAGCACTGTGGTGGGACTGATGCACTGCCGCAGTCGCTCCCAAGCGTCCTTCATGATGCCCAGAGAGCACAGCGGCAGTCCTGCACAGTGAAACACACATAAGCATCTTTATGGGGATCCTACTTTTCTTTACGTCCACATTGTCATCATCGACCTATCCTTGGTAACCAAAAGGAAACCTGAGTCCGAGAACACTTCACACTTGTTCAATAATAGTGTAATAGTATAATAATGATTTGTAACATGTAATAAAGCAGAAAGGAGAAACAATAGATTTTCTATGCTTCTGAATGAACCTGACACAAGCAGGGACATGCAAGTGCGACACTCATATAAACAATATGAATATAGTCAGTTATTCCAAGAATACTTCATATTATTCATACATTATATACATATATATATATATATATATATATATATATATATATATATATATATATATATATATATATATATATATATATATATATATATATATAATGTATGAATAATATGAAGTATTCTTGGAATAACTGACTATATTCATATTGTTTATATGAGTGTCGCACTTGCACTTGTATGTGTGTGTGTGTGTGTGTGTGTGTGTGTGTGTATATATATATATATATATATATATATATATATATATATATATATATATAATGTGTATATATATATATATATATATATATATATATATATATATATATATATATATATATATATATACATATATATATAATGTGTGTGTGTGTATATATATATATATATATATATATACACACACACACACACACACACACATACACATATACATTATATATATATATATATATATATATATATATATATATATATATATATATATATACACACCGACCTAGAATGTTGTTCTCCCTTTTATACTCACTTATTAGTAGAATGTTTTTCAGCTGTGCATCACAATTGAGCAAGAGTGTCCTAACAACCAATTAGTCCAATAACATCCTTAACTTGGATTGGTGGTCGTACCAGGAGATTTAGACAGAGGACTGAGAATTGCTGATAATAGGACTATATGCAAAATAAGCCTCTATACAAAAATAGACTTTAATACAAACATTTTTATGCTTTAAAAATCATCTGATACACTTACATTAATTGTGAAATGGACAATATTGTTTGTGAATTGCATGAAGATGAAATTCTAAAGTAACATAATAATATTGTTTATAATTATGCACAACATGCATACTGAAAAAAGAAGTAAATGTTGTTGTACACTCTGCACTTACCCATCTTGTTCTTAACTGATCCTGAAGAACTCCTAGACTGATCTGCCACCTTCACAGTAGACACAGGAGAGAAAAATAGAAGATCATTATAGAAACACTGGTCTAAGCCCTCACACTGCATGACTTTCTGGCTACAACTTATTTTAGAAAGAAATCACGAGTCACTAGTGACATGAGCTACAGATGCGAGGCATTTAAGAGTTAACCACTTAGTATGTACTTCATACCTCTCTCTCACTCAGTCTCCTACCGTCGGAACCACGAAACTCTGCTTTAGTGCCTTGCCCTTCAAAAGAGGACGTTGATTTCCTGTGGCGAAAGAAATATGAGCACATATAATTAACTTTCCTTTGATTTATAGTAGCGTGGTCCTTAAAACAGGCTTAGTATTGGGGTGTAAAATATATTAAGTAATTGTGATGCATTGTGATGGCCAATGATTAATAAGTCCACTGGGTTTAATCACTGGGTAAATACACTACATGTCCAAAGGTGGTCATTTCCTCTGAAGTTAAGGATAGTAATAGGGAGTTTGCGCCCCTCTTTGTTGTAGTAGAGCCTGTACTCTCCTGGTGGGGTTTACACTAAATATTGAAACCGAATGTTGACGCAAGAGTATCTGTGAGGTCAAATAATGATGGTGGATAATACGTCCAACTCATTCCCAAGTATATTAGAAGGAGTTCCATCACTCCAGTGCAACTTCCACTACCCCACATCCCAGTATCCCATTACATGCCTCTAGTCAGCGTATGGCATGTTGGTGGGGCTTGGCATAAACATGGCCTGGTGCAACATAAAGTAGCTGAACTCACTAATCAGAAGCAGTGAATACTTGTGCACACAGTTCCTCCAGTCTGCCATTTTTAGATTCGATGTAGTTTATTTAATTAAAAATTACTCATTACTCATTAATCATGCTAAAATAACTAATACACTGAAATATAGAATTTCTTGATTTACTGAATCCTTTCATAAGTAGTCATAATCTAATTAAAGCTTTGAAAGGTTCAGGTTATTTTCATAAACATGTACACACAAACACTTGCCTGGCCGTGTTATTCTCAGTATATGTATCAATGTCCTCGCTTTGGTCTTGCCAAGCTGCCCGGACCCCCAGTAGAAGGAACAGGCACCGGCTGACCACCAGGTGGCAGGCTGCGGGGAAGGTGAGTGTGTGCTCTGTGTTTTGACCGCAGTCCCAGGGTCGTGGAGGGGGCTCTCTTTCAGGGGTCCCAGGACTCTCTGTACTGCTGGGCAGAGTGCTGGTGCCCGAAGACTCATAAACTGTCTCGTTCTGCTGCAGCTGCATGGCCTCGCGCGTGGCCAGGAAACACTGCAGCACCTCTGCAGAGCAGACACACAGACAGACAGACACATAGGATATTAAAGCAATAAGATAAAAAAAACAATAAATACAATTTTTCTTTCACCGCAAATATATTTCACCAGCCAATGAAACATACTTGGTATCCAAAGTTGCCCAGAAGCTATGAGGCTAAAGTATGATACACTGTTATCTATCAAACTGGATATATCAAATTGCAAACCTAATGAAGCAAACTTAAGACACCAAACATGTTCTGCCCAATTTTGTGACCCAAATATACAAAAGCACAAAGCACACACCCAACAGCCTGAAGCCTAGAGAAATGTTAAATATAAAAAGTCTATAAGTCCCTGGTTAAATAACACGTTTTGTTGTTGTGGAAGTAAGTACACATCCTCTACAGAGAACACACATCTACATATTTAGATATACAATTAGTGTGGTAGGGCTGGCCCGCTCCAGGCAAGTGTGCTCACTGCCCTCTAGTGTGAATGTATGTGTATATAAAAAAAAGGGATTGAAAATAAATTAAAATTAATTTGAATAAGTACTTAAAAAGTAAAAGAAACAATAAGAAGACAATAATAATAATAAGGAGACAAAATTAAGTAAGACAAATCATAAAAGAAAAATAAACAAAAACTGGATAATAAACTAAAATCAGGAATAAGACAAAGATAAAAATAAGTCAATAAAGTAAATATAAATATAGTAGTAAAACATAAAATAGTGAAAGATATAATAAAAAATAATCAAAAGTAATAATATTAATAATAATAGAGTAATAAAATGGAAAAAATTAATAAACTGAAAATCAAAATCATAAAAGTTTTAACTGAAATTAAACAAAACACTGGCAGGTCGTGGTTAGAAAATAAAGAGATTAAAATGACTCTGTAGCTAAAGGCACATATATATATATATATATATATATATATATATATATATATATATATATATACCCTCGCTGTCCAATGAAAAACTTTACAGGAAAAAACAAAAACATACTTTACTTTCAATGTAAGTCAATGGAACCAGATTTATTCCCAAGCATTTCTATTGGTCCATTCATCACAAATCTTCACACAATGTAAACAACCATCGGCGTGTTTAAATGATGTAGAAAACTCAAAATCAAGAAAAATAGTGATACATGTTTTTATTGGACAGCGACGAGATATATATATATATCTATATATATATACACACCAGAGGTGTTCATTTATATATATATATATATATATATATATATATATATATATATATATATATATATATATATATATATATATATAAACCAGAGGTGTTCAAACCTGACATGCTAAATGTGTATGTGTGTGTCTGCTGTATGTGTTTCCTGCCCTCCGCCCAATGAGCACTGGGATAGGCTCCATCACCCATGCGAGCAAAAAGAATAAGTGGTTTTGAAGATGAGTAAGTATGTGTTTGTACATAGGAAACAGATACACAACCCAAGCCCTGACATTGATTAATCTGTGTGTGGGCGTGTGTGAAAGCACAAAAAGCAGTGTGTTTACCCGGCAGGTACATACTGATGCTGGGCGTTTCGTCCTCAGTGGGATCGTCTTGATTATGTTCGGCTGGGTGTGTGTTTTGCCCGCTGGGCTCCGGCTCTCTCCCTGTTTGATCTGAAGAGCTGCTGGGCTCCATCTTCTCCTCTCCAGGGCTCTGAGAACCTGCTGAGCCCTGCAGGGTCACAGACACAACATGAAGAGTATACTCTGGAGCAGTACAGTCTTTAAAGTGATACGTTAACTGTTATTAACTTCACGCTACAACTAGATTTTGCCGGTATCTGTAGACCAATATCCAAGAACTGCTCAGTGCATGTACAAACTACCAACATAATCTACAAACACTGCCAAATACAGCTTATAGCTTTAGGCTGAGAAAATAAATTATATGTAGTGGTATCGATTAAGGGCAGGAAAGGAAAAATAAAGGACCAAGTATAAATAAGTATTTAATCACTAGTACTTAATTTTAAAATCTTAATTTATAACCACCTTCGCACAACCTGTCAATGTTTTATTTAATTTTAGTAAACAGTTTTATGACTTTCATATTCAGTTGTTTTTTATTATTTTATTTTAATTTTTTTTACCAGTCTTGTATCTTGATTTGTATTACTTTTTTATTATTATTATTATTTCTTTTTTTATTATTATTACTTCTATATTTTTTATTATTATTTCTTTTACTATTTTAGGTTTACTACTATATTTATATCTATTTTTATTGACTTATTTTTTACTTTAGTCTTATTGGTTTTAGTTTCTTATTCAGTTTTTATTTGGTTTTCTTTTACTTTTTCTTTTAAGATTTATCTTAATTTTAACTTAATTTTCTCTGTTTTTATTGGGGTTTTTTTTACATTTTAATTTAATTTTCAACTCCCTTTTTGCTTAACCATTGTAATGTTCGGCGACATTGTAAATGTAATCCTGAGTGAAAATAAAGGTTGATTGATTGATAATTATTTAATCATTAGTAGTATTGTTTGTTTGATGTATATCTAAACATTAAAATCACCAGTCATGAAAAAAAGGAACATACAGAATGACTAATAGCAGTCAGTGTTGGAAATCCATCTACAAAATAGCTAATGCAGCATTTACTGAATATAAAACCACTGTCCAAGGAAGGAGCTGTCCAGAGTACAGGTGCTGAAGTGTTTACCTGTTTAGTAACTGCTGCAGGTTGTGTACTGGCTGCATTTGCCAGGGACTCTCTGAGAGACAGAAGAGTGGTGCGGACTTTATACACCACCTCATAGATCTCTATCAGCATCTCACATGGTTCATACCTGCAGTGACATACATATAAACAAAAAAATATATATATTTCTGATTAGGAGCTGCACCATTACCTCACCACGTGACCCCGTCCCCCTCACACACACACAAACACACACACATACTGCTGTTGCAGCTTAAGTCTACTTTCTTAGCTACCCTGAGATGGTGAAATAAACATGGTGTGGTTGCGTGCCAGTGTCTTCTCATTTAATAATGCACACTAAAGCTTCTTGCTTGCCAATAGCTGTCTCGTTAAAGCAAGAAAGTCTGCAGGGAGATGAGGGGATGAGGGGAGGACCAATAAAATTTTGCCTATGCTACAAAACAAGTCACTGGCTTAACTTGCCAAGCTTTATCGAAAAAATCCTGCTTTGTGAAACACTCCCTTAGTGATTCATGGTCAGTATAAAAAGGTACAGCAAGTTTCCTCCTGCTGCTTCTTTCTGTCAATTTAAATCTGACAGTTTACATTCAAAGACCTTTCACTCTCTCAGATTAGTCATTACGGCTAATGCATTTATCATATAGACAGCCAGACAGCGGAAATCCAGTAGACAACCATGGAGAGAAAAGAAGAGGGTGCAGAGGAAAGGACAGAAAAAGTACAGTAAGTACAGGACAGAGAAAGAAAGAATACTCATTGCTTTATTACAGAGATCAAGGAACGTAGTAAATGTATGTTCTGTTCATCACCTTGATCCCTAGTAGCTCTGCTCACTCTTTTCAACCTATCTGCACCTTGAGTTCTGATACACATACCAGTCCATGTGTTTTTGCAGCATTTGCAATTATGGATTATACATAGTGCTGGACGATATGCACAAAATTTATATTGCGATATATCCCTTTATTTCGGTCGATACAAAATAATTCAGATATCAATATAAATAATTTGAAGGCCTCAGAAAAACTGCCAAGTATCCCTATAATGGAAGTCTGTATCTACTTCATCAATATTTACATTTACATTTACGGCATTTAGCAGAAGCTCTTATCCAGAGCGACTTACAGAAGTGCTTAGTGTTCGGTCAGAGTATGAATCTCTATCTAGTACAAACAGGTTTAAGTCCAAACTACTCTTATACTCAAACACTGCTATAAACACAGGGCCAGTGCTGATACCTAGAAAAAAGACAATGCAATACCTAGCATGACTGGAACACCTACAGAGAAGAGAATAAATACAAGACTACATACAGTATAAGTGCAATACTTAGCCAGAGTTCCTAGAAGATAAGTGCTTACAGTTTATACCAATACTTTAGTAGATTAGTGCTTGTAAGTGCTTTACAAAGAGATAGGTCTTCAGTCTGCGTTTGAAGTTTGAAGCTGTGATTTATTAAGTTATTAAAATAAATAACTTAATAAATTATAGCAGAGGCCGAGTTTCTTTTTCTTTTGTAAACAGATTGAACAGTTTAAAACAGTTGTGCGTCAGCCCGGATACAGAACATAAAAACTCTTCATATACATAAAAGGAACATGACATCCCCTTCAAATAAGCAATCCTCTAGATCAGGGGGCCAGATTGTACAATATCAAAATACTAAAGGGCCAGTCTCTCTTTCCAAAAGTATTATTCATATATATATATATATATATATATATATATATATATATATATATATATATATATATATATATATATATATATATATATAATTTATATATATATATCGCAATAATACTTATATGTACAGAATAATGAAAAATTACTATATTACTAAATTACTATATTACTAATATTACTGTAATTGTTACAACACACTAAAAATTTTGTGCTGATATGTTATAAAGCTCAGTCAAACTTTTGTAGGCTAAAGTGTATATGCTTACAAGAAATATAGCTTGTATATAACCGCAAGCGTTAATCAACTCTCCCTGTAACCCCTGGAAACACAAGCATCCTGTAGTGCTTTGTTAACACAGCAGCAAGACATCACCTGTTTACTTGTGTTTCTTATCTTAGCAGATTATTTTAAGATTATTAACACGTGTAACATGTTTCTTTCAGTAGAGTCACTTGAAAAGTCGCCTTGCTAACCGTTTCTTAATTGTCCAGTGTAGAACCTAAGACTGTTCTAGATACCGCGGGAGCTTTAAACACGTAGCTGCTTCTCAAACGATTTCTAGTCCGTGAGGTGTGTAGGCTATGTGTCATTTGTCCAGTCGGACTGTAAAGTTATGATCTTTAACCATTTATAGATCACGTGCGTTTAAAGTACTCTTTAATACATTAAGTCTAGAATGGCCATGCGTTTTCCTCGTGCTTCTGAGCCCCCCCCCATATATATATATGTGTGTGCAAACATGTGGTAGATTCTAATTCTATGTTGCTGCATCATCTATTGTGATCTTAATAAATCACAATTTATTAAGCCTTGCAATACATAAGAAATTCAAAGATTAAAAACAAGTAAAAACTCATCTGGAACTGTGATTGCTCAGAACGCTTTCTGATGGTGGAATAAAACAGACTCACCTGTCCTGCCAGTACGCATCATCCTGCAACCCTGTGTGCTTCAGCAGAGCCGCGAGACTACAGCGGCACGTCGTCTCCAACAAACTGTCCCCTACAGCAGATCCGCCATCCCAGTCTAAAACACACCCACAATAGAACAACATACAATGACGCAAACACAATAACAGAGATATTAAACACATTAATTACTACTAACTTCAAATCTAATCCACTGAACCTTCAAGCAGTCAGGCCCGGGACCCTTTCTCTCTTTTTCTAGCTCCAATTTAACCACTATAATCAGGCCATGAGATCTCCTCGAAGAATGTCAAGAATAAAGCTTATACTCTGAACTGGTTTTGATGGCAAGAACAGAAGTTAAAACAATAGTCTAATATTCGAGACACGTCTGAAGATTCCATATTTAATTTTGCACTGGAGCTAATAAGTTAATGTACATGCACTTTGCAAACTGCACGCCTAAATGATTTGAAAGCTTTCCCCAAAGCGTGAAGAGTTGCTAAGTAATCTCAGAAATATGTCCTTATGTACTCTCAGACACTGTATAACATGCTGTAATCTCAACTGACTACAGCACAGAAACAAGTCCAGCTTGCTTTTGTTTATTTTACTCATGCAACGGGAAATATGTTTTTATTATTTGTTAGCAACATAAGTTCAAAGCTTAAAGGAAACCCCGGCTGGTAACACTTGTAAGCCTTAATATGGTGTAATGACTTTAAATTGTTAAGACATTTTGCAAAAAAAATCACAAAAGTATCAGATTTATTTATAAATTAACGCTTTAATTCTAAATATTTAACATACGGACGCAGCCATTAATTCTGACGCGCAATGCCTGCTGGGTAGATGAGGTCAGATGGTTTCAGTGCTAAACTTGACTGCGGTTGGAAGGAGTGAGTGTTAGTTACTAACCTAGCTTAAAGAAAACCATGTACATTGTGTTGTTGATGTTGTTTCAGTGAAAGGCAGTGGGAAGACTGATATTAGTCTAAACAGCTTCACAAACATAAACAAGGAGAATAGTTAGTGAAGCAGTCGTTTGAGTCGTTCAGTAGATTATGCACTTTATTATTATTGCACTTATACTGTATGGAGTCCAGATTATGGAGCAGGAACCTCCAAAGAAATGTAAACGTGAACATGCGCTGGATTCTCTCCATTCCATTAAAGCACTTCTATTGTGAAAAACTTTCCAACCAGTTTAAATTAAATGGTTTGATGTTGTATGTAAACATGTAAACATACATATATACAGTCTATATATGAACACTGAGTTGTGAAAACAACCTGTTTTGAATGACCAGCTTCAAGAAAATGAAAATATTTACAAATATACATCTATTCAGCCTACAGTGGTTTAATTTCTCTAACATTAAAGTTGAGCCAGTTTAAGTGTTTAAGCCAGAAGAGTATTTTTCATGAGACCCAATAGGAATCAGCCAAAGAGAATCACAGGTAATTTACATATATCTGTTTTAAAGACACAGTAAAAAATAATAACATCTTAATTCTATAATTACATTATAATAATAACAGTTTCATTATAAAGAATAATGAAAGCCTGAAAATGGTCATGTAAAATGAAAATGTGAAGTATAGGTTCATTTTTTATATTTTGTATTCTTTTTATCTCAAGCCTCAGAGAAAACGATACTGTTAGTGATGATTTTAGAATCGAAGTCCCTCAGTCCTACTAAACTGTTGCTATGAAGTCATGGTGACCCTTCTCTGCTTCACCTCTGCTGGCAGCGTACTCCTTCATCTTCCTCCACAGGCCGCCGGCTGGCTCTCGTGGGGAGCCGAGGGCCAGTTCTACCAGTGTGGCGTTTTCCTCAGACAGCTGAAGGTCGGCCAGCCGAGCATCTCCACAGCCAAGCAATACCGCCTCCGTCAGCCAGCCCATGGCCAAATCTGCAGAAATGAGAAACACACCATCAGCCTACAGGATTAACTTCTGTTTTAGGACTGGGCTGCACAATATATTGTTTGTATAGTGGATGTGGTAATACAATGCCTTTGCAATATTAACATCAAAGAAGAATATGCAACTAAACCCTTTAGTTCAGAACAGTAAAAGTCTGCATATACATATATCTGTGTATATATTTAAGTATATATTATCATATCCATCACTATTATCTACACTAATGATTGAGAACTAGGGGTCTGAGATGCTGGATTCTGGCTTAGTTTGGTATAAACAAGTCTGATTCAATTCAGCAGTTAATTTGTTGGATTAGCTGGAACAAAAGGAATAACAAACTGGATCCTGACTCTCAGTTCCCAGCCCTGGACCCTGATCTTCACAATACGCCCCTCACCTACCACCCAAAAAAAAATTGTATTGTGTTACCCAGCTGTTCAAAGTCCATCTCCAGTCCGTTCCTCAGGAGTGGGTTACAGAGCCAATATTCGGCCGCCTTCTCCTGAACGGAAGGGGGAGGGCCTTGCAGCATCCCTCCCAGGCACCGACCAATTGCCAGGGCCACTGATCTCTCCAGGTCCAGAAGCCACGCCCAGTCATGTGACTCTCCTCCAAGAGCAGCATCGGTCACCTCTGAAACCTCTGGGTATGGTGAGGTGAAGTGTAAACTGTCAGTCATCTTTCAGCATGTGGTTGCAATAGCCTCAAACAAACTCGTCCACTACATGGACCCTGCTAAATTTCCTAAACGTACCACTGAGTCCCCTGTCCATACAATCCACAGCCTGATTTGAACCTCACTGGACTCTATTTATTACACATTGCACAATTTGCACACTACCGGCAATTATTTATTATTCTCTGTCTGTACTGTGTTGTGTTGTCTGTCCTCACTTGTTTGTTTGTGTTGCACTTGTGTCTTGTATGCACTGTCTATGTTGCACCATGGTCCTGGAGGAACGTTGTTTCGTTTCACTGTGTACTCTGTATGTAGTTAAAATGACAATAAAACCCACTTGACTTGACTTGAACTCACTCTTTCTATGATGCTATGAAAACCAACACATTTACATATGCACACCTATTAGAACAACAGGATTGTAGCATACACACTCATGCATATGTGTTTTCCAGCTTGGACTGCTTTTTGAATGGTGCACAATACAGGTTAGCCAATCAGAAACCACCAGTTTAATTCAAAGGCATAAAGAGTGGTTGATATGGTTGCACTAAAGTTATGAATGTTTCTGGTGCATACATTCCTACAAGGCTGTAGTCTTTGTGCTGACACTGGCACTATTTCTTTAAAAAACCCTCTTGTCCTCAGTCCTCGGCTATACCCTCCACACCATGTTGCTCAGGTTTGTTTCTGTCTATTGTAGGAACATTTAAGGCAAATCCATGACACGTCAATAATTGTATGTGGTATGTCTTTTCAGGAAAGAAACGGAGCACATTGCTTTTAAGGCAATGCAAATGTAACCGTTTGTGTACTGCTTGAGGTCTACGGGGGCGTGGACATGCTACAATGCAAAGATCCTGAATGTGCTGATTGAATGTATAGAGAGAGCACTGGCATGGCATGCTTCTTGCGTGAACGTGTATGAGAGTGCACTTACCCTGAGGTGCTCCCTCCAGCTCCAGTGACTCTAGAAGGCTGGTGTTGGGCAGGTAGCAGTTCAGCTCGTTTAGGTGCTCCAGTAGAGACAGAAGGTGAGGCAGGAGAGGCTTGACCACGGCCAGAGGCAACAGCAGCAGGGAGTACATCACCTGACACAGGAGACTGCCGGCTACCGAGCCAAACAACACCGCTACAAACACACACACACACACACACACACATTTAATCACTACTGACAAAAGAACAGTAAACTAATGAAGTTGTCATAACTTGTTTGACATTCTGACTAATGATGCAATTTCCCAATTATATCCCAACCAGAGTTTTATTATTATTGCTATTAATAACAGGCACTATATAATATATGTGTACATCTCACCATGACACCTTCAAGAGCTTGTTGGACATCTCATCCCTCTATTTTTAGTTAATACTAGCACTAGAGCTGCGTGATAACTTTTATACCAGGCATTTTCTCCTTTCTCCTGCAGACATCTGTTCATCAAGCTTTACTCAAAGTCAAGATTATGCATAGGGAGTGCATAGGGCAGAGGTCACTAATAGGCGGACCGCGGTCCGGGTCTGGACCCAGACGTCGTCCAATGCAGACCCAAACCGATAAACTATTGAGAAGGATTTAATTCTGACTGTGTTTATTTTTAGCGGCGCAACTTTTCTTGTCTTTACGGTATACGGGCTTTGGAGTGCAGTAAACTCATAGACCAATCACGTGCGTGGTAAAATCACCAAAGATTTAAAGTCCTGCCTCAACAACCAAGAGTACACTTTTCTCACTAAACAAGAGAAAGTGTGGAGGAATGCAAGAGAGAGATAAACTGTTAAGAGGTGAAACTCAGTTAACAAGACTAAACATTTTATTTCTCTTTTTTATTATAAATAAACACTATGAAACACTGTAGCCCTTGTTTTTACTTAAAGTGATGAAAAAAGCATTAATTCAGTTCAGTATTTAAACAGTAAATATACTGAAATATACTGAACGGTATGTGTGGTGTGTTGGTGTTTCAGTAGCTGATGATATAAGATACTGATACTAGGCTACTTCAGTAAACAGGATACACCACTAAGTCATAACACACGTTAGAAATGATGATGGTCTGGACCTTGGCCTGAGGAAATCTCCCCTAGGTGGGCCTTTCTGAACTCTAATTAAATACCCCTGGCATGTGGGATACTAGATACAAGATACAAGAGAGGCTGCTCCACAGCCCAGTGCTGTGGGGTTACATACTCTTTTAGATGATGCTTAGAACTGGGCATGTGCTCTTTTTCAGCTGCACCAGTGCATACCACTCTATTTGTCAATGCTTTTCTATGGAGATTACAAGCTGCATTGTGTAACTGAATGCTTGTTTCAAACATGGGTGAATCATCTCTTTATGTTTTGGACATACAGTGTACTTTCACTATTTATATTACTATTACTATTACTATTTATAGTAATTCGCCTAGTTACAATTAGCCTGTGTCAGTTTTCTCATAGATATGCTTAGCAGCATTAAAAGCATGATCATGTTACAATGCTTCACTGGGTTTTTAGTAGATCTCAGTAGTAAGTCTCATTTTAAGAACAATAAATAACACACTGAATTAAAGTTCTATAGTTTCAGCTAGAGATGGAAGGAACGATTGGCCATGTATCGATATCGGACGACCTTTAATCAAAATATGATTGATGGCGTTCAACAAATGAGCCTAATTTCTGTATTTCCAGCTAGCGTTTCATCTAGAAAGAGGAGCCCTGCGTGAAACCCATTCTGGCCAGCTCCCTGCAATTCCTATCTGAACCACTAGGTGGAAATACACACCGTTTAATTTTCGTCAGACTGACTAAAGCAGCGGCCTTGCGAGAACAGTTCATCGCATGTGCGAAAAGAAAACATCGTCCGTCTGGCAGTTTGTTACCGTATGTGTCTCAGACTCATCCAGGACAGTTTATAACATCTGTAAAATTAGTAACATTAGCGTCTCTCACGGGGGAACCAAGACAAAGACATTTAACACTAATAATCTGATACACACTTCAGAGACACCACACAGCTGAATACAGTGAGTATCAATAAACAGCAGAGCTAGCACACACAGCTAGAACAAAACAAACAACCCAGAACACCTACAGACCAGATCTGACCGGTACAAACAGAACAGCAGCACAAACAGCCAGAGAGCTAAAGAACCACAGCCAGAGTGATTGAGTTTATAGTTCTAGATAAGCAGATCTTCTCGGCTGTAGAAGATGTTCTGTGGCATTCCTGAGCTTAATATTCACCTGGATCTACGCTCTGCTGTTCCTAGTAGAGATACTTTTCAGATGTGGCTCTTCAGGAGCTGTATCAAGTGGTTTACTCCACATAGACCAACTTCTAATTTAGTTACAAATATTATGCTGTTTCACATGAGCTGGTTAAAAATGGTAATAAACCAGTTTAGACCATGTTTCATGACTTGCTTGTGCTAATAACTACATGTAGCCCTGCCGTGGCATCTAGCCCCGCCCTCGATCGGTATCGGCTATTGTCCGATCGTGCTAAAAGGTGATCGGCGATCGGAATCGGCCTCAAAAACGTTGATCGGTCCATCTCTAGTTTCAGCATCATATAAGACTAAAGTTACATGTTTATCTGCAACAAAACTGCTTTTCTATCACTGAAAAATAGACTACAAAATGTTGAATGGCCGAGCTTTCTTCTCACTGTGTAGCTTATTAATGACGTGTTTATCCAATGAGCTCTCCTCCAGCAGAATGGTGGACCTCCTGAAAGTTTCAGCAGCATATGGCAGCAGCAGGCACAGGTGTTTATGAAGCAACGTCACACTGCTGTCATCCTACAGAGAGAAAAACAGACACTAATGAACATCGCATCCATCATACTGAAGAGTGATATTGAAGTCAGACTAAGATATCACTATAAAGACCACTTTACTCTTGTCTGAAACATTCAACCAAACGAAACGAAGACAAATGAAGCAAGTCCGCAGCTAAAGTCTGATTTAAACACTCACATCGATCAACCACTACTTACACTACTATAGAAAATGATAGTTAGAACAGTACGATGGCACCTCAGCAGTGGTGTAGATGTAGCAGTGCGCCAGCAGGTGTTTGTGCAGGGCCGACAGCAGGTGGTGAAAGTGAGACGGAGCTTCAGTCTGTTTCTGAGCTGAACTGGACTGCTGCTTGTCACTGTTCTTTTCTAGCTCACCAAAGGCACGCTCCTAAACACACAACAGCAGAGCACAGAGTTACTTAGCACAGGGAGCTTATTAGCACAGGAGCTTTTAGACACACAATTACCAACAAAAGAAGATGAAGTAGTTTATATATTCACCCTAGCCTCCTACCCTAACACCCTTAGGACGCTGGAACTCTTCCAAGAGAGACCATTTACTAAATTAGCCAGTATCTTTGCTGCCAAACAAACTTCAGGAGAATGCTAATGTGTGGACAAAAGGTAAAGACACAATGCCGGCTTGAAGTTGAATGCTACTGCTGGTTTAGCTATATGAAACACTTTTGTCCATGGGTGTGTCTCAAAACCTAGTGAGTGTCTAAGTAGGCTGTCTAGGTAGGCAGCTGTGTAAGTAGCAGTGTTCTCTCCTCATCTCTCCTCATAAAACAGATTACTGAGACGCTCTAGTTAGAGAGAGACTGCGTCACGGCTTGTTCCCACCCACTGCAGCACCCGACCGGTGGTTTAGCTGGTTGCTAAGCTAACGGCCAGCATTCAAAACAATAGCCCGAGGCTTAAAAATCCGATAGCATAAATGCTAATGGCTCGAGTATAAAACTGTAAAATGGTGAAGGACTCGTTACAGAGATGATAATAAAATATTGTTTTGTGTGATTATATGACCAGAAACACATTAAAACACCAGAGAGAATCAAAATAACTCACATTTTAAAACCACTTCACTGCTCGTAGATTTGCCTGCGTTGCATCATGGGATTACCTTAGAGGCTGAGGAAGCCTTCGATGCTTCCCTAAAATCGGGGGCTCACTAGGTTTCGAGACACACCCCATGTTTATAGATAACAGTATGTCATACAGTGTCAAAAGTCTATTTGAGATTACTTAACATCATGGGTGTGTCTCAAAACCTAGTGAGGGTCTACATAGGCAGCATTTTATAACATAGTATGCGCTCCCGACATGTAGTCTGTCCCAATACTTATATACCTTAAAGTCAAGTCAAGTCAAGTCAAGAGTTTTGAAAACAGTTATAACATATATCCCCCAGTGAGCAAGCCAGAGGCAACAGTGGCAAGAAAAAACTCCCTCAACTGGAGGAAGAAACCTTGGGAGGAACCAGACTCACAAGGGGAGACCCATCCTCCTCCTCCTTAAACATACTGTCTACTGAGGAACCTTATTTAGACCTGATTTTAAAGAAGCATCGAACGCTTCCTCAGCCGCTAAGACAATCCCATGATGCAATGCAGGCTAATCTACGAGCAGTGAAGTTGTTTTAAAATGTGAGTTATTTTGATTCTCTCTGGAGTTTTAATGTGTTTCTTGTCATATAATCACACAAAACAGTTTTTTTTTTATCAACTCTGTAACGAGTCGAACCATTTTGCAGTTTTTTTCTCGAGCCATTAGCATTTATGCCTCAGGCTATTGTTTCGAATGCTGGCCGGTAGCTTC
This sequence comes from Megaleporinus macrocephalus, assembly GCA_021613375.1. Classification (NCBI taxonomy): domain Eukaryota; kingdom Metazoa; phylum Chordata; class Actinopteri; order Characiformes; family Anostomidae; genus Megaleporinus; species Megaleporinus macrocephalus. The sequence continues at coordinate 9,401,860 of CM038717.1, forward strand.
GCAACCAGCTGGTGTGCTGCAGTGGGTGGGAACAAGCCGTGACGCTGTCTCTCTCTAACTAGAGCGTCTCAGTAATCTGTTTTATGAGGAGAGATGAGGAGAGAACGCTGCTACTTACACAGCTGCCTACCTAGACAGCCTACTTAGACACTCACTAGGTTTTGAGACAGACCCCTTGGCATGGTTTGATGAAAGTAAGCAATACTTTAATTAGGATGGCAGCCCCGAAGCCCCGTCCAGCCCTAAAGAAACCTGATTGAAATTTTAATGCATTCGATTTTTTCCCAAGTTCTTTTATGAAATTACTATGCCTGTCCTGGCCGATGTAGCCACTTTGAGGCCTGTGCCAGGGCTGGAGACTGACCGTATAAAATCCGATGCTTAGCAAGAGGGTCTTAAGCAAGACTTCAGCCAAGTGAAGATGGTCTGGGGCCTCGGTGCCGGAGGTAGAGGAGCCCGCAGGCCGATCTGGTGTGGGAGGCAAAAGGCCAGCTCCCAGATCCCCTGGAGAACTGTAGCCCAGCAGGGAAGCTACATGGCTCTGCTCCTGGAGACTGTTCAGCACCATGTCCAACTGTAGGCGCTGGGGGAACGTATAGATGCACAAGGTTAGCTGGGCTGGAGTGTAGAGAGACATTAATAGAGATGTGAGTTTGAAATATTTATTATAACTCAACAACTAAATGTAATACACTTGAACATTTTTTAGGAGATTTGCTTTAAGTTTTTACATTTCTTTTACACCTCCAAAGTTCAGTAGTGGAAGTTGGTTGTATTATGGTTCTCATTATGGTTTATGTAAACACCAAACACATTCAATGATGCTGAGGTCAGGACTTCTCTGGAGAAGTTTTCAGAACAGGAGAAGGTTCTTTGATTGAATTCCTTCTCTCAGAATAACCTCTTCACAGCGACTCATCCTTTAAGGACCATAACATTTAGGTGTCTTCTCAAAGTGGAAGGATGGACCTGTAGATGTTTTCAGATCTGAAGCTAAAGAGGAGCTTGAGTTTCTTCCCACTCTTAACGATGAAAGTTTTAGGTGCTGTTTATTTGATGGTGACAGTTTTGGTAGTCTACCTGGTCACGTATGGATGGTTAGGTTTGTGGTTTAGTTTTAAACGCCTCAGCGCCTCTGCTGGACTGAGAATATCACACCAACTAAAAACCTCCATAGCGTCCTGTGACTGCTGACGAAGGACTGCAGGGCGACGAACATAAACCATGCAGCAACAGATGAGTTATCATCTCTGACTATACATCTACAAGATGAAGAGTGAGTGGACACAGTGTTTAAACACTCCAGCAGCACTGTTGTGTCTGATCCACTCACACCAGCACAACACACCACCACCAGGTCAGTGTTACTGAAGGCTGAGAACCTTCCAGACCATTTGAGAACAGGTTAACAAAGTATAAGAAACAGATCTACAGTCTGTATATGTGCTATGTGTATACAAATGTAGAGGCAGGGTAGTGGGCAGTAAGTATATATAATATATATAGAACAAATGAGTACCTGTCCTTTAGAGAGACTCTCCCAGCTCTCTGGGCCCTGAGGTAACAGTGAGTGCAGCAGTTCTGTTCTCTCCCTGAGAGGAGGCAGCAAGAGAGACGCTCCTATTGACAATGTGTTCATCACCGCCTACACAACACAGACGCGAGAGAGCGAGAGAGAGAGAGAGAGAGAGAGAGAGAGAGAGAGAGAGAATTACTTTAAATCTACTTCCTACAACATTGTGTAACTATAAGAACAAGAAGGCTGAAAAAGTATGAAGTGGACAAAAGTATTAAAATACTAAATCTGACTATAATTCAATTACTTGTTAGCTACATTACGATTATTATGGATACTAAACCAAACAAGTAAACTTGAGACCCCAAACATTTCTGTGCTTTTGACTTAGGGGGCCAGATTAACACTGTAGAAGAAAATATGAGTTAAACCTGCTGTAATGATTCGGGCACATTGGAGTCAATGAGTCTGAACAAGAGGTTCCTTAGGGGTCTCCCCTGAGCTCCGAGAACAGTAGCCCCTGTGCCTCCTGCATGAGCCAAGGACAGGTGGATAGACAAGAGCTTCATACACAGCAGCACAAACTGGTGATGCTCCCTGAAAGAGAGACACAGGAAGAAAAAGAGAAAGACAGTTAGTGTTAGGAGGGCAATTTGGGATGACCTTCATGTAGACCATATGTTCCATTGAGGAGTGCGTGTTGGTGCTTTCATCCCTGTTTGTCTGCGTCTCACAACTATGTCTGCATGTCTGTGGGGTTTCTTAACAATGACATCATCACTCTGGGCACAGAGTCAAATTGAGGGCTACTCATTATCTTCCTCCACTGCCTCTAATTTAATAGATTTGTATGGAAATAAATAATTGAACCTCAGCTGTTAATAAATGGGGTTAATACAGGATAAAACGTCTGCAACTACGTCTGGAACTTGTGATCCAATACTTGTTATCTACAGCAATAATTTTCAGATTTTACACATGCTTTGACTGATGGACTAAATTTGATGATGATCCTTCAAATTATGTCATTTCAGCATTTCTAGAGAAGCACACAAAGATTATTTCACTAGTTAGGAATGCTTGATGTCTAAGACATTGTCTTACAATAATAGGTTTGAGAATTTCTGTAGCCTATTCATGGTGGAGAGATACCTGGGTGATTATTTTGCCATTATTTTATCATCATTATCCTCCACATAAAACTTAAGGGACTTGTATGTTCACTGGCTGCTCTGGATAGCAAATCAAAAAGCTATATTTGTATTTCTCCAAACTTAAATGCTTTCAAACCCACTTTGTTGAGTTTTCAGTCTGGTCCCAACCAAAATATCAGGGGTGAAAGGTCTCAGACAAACAGTCTGGACCAAATTTGGTCTGACCAACAACAGGATTCCTGGTCTCGATAAACTAACACATGGTTCTTTACGTTGGTAGCTCAATTAACAGAGATATAGAGAGATGTTTGCATGCCTTCTGGTTACACTAGTGAGCAATGTAATCATGAAATGTGGTGCACTTCCAAACTGACATCACGCCAACGTCAGAGAGGTGCTCCTCTACAGACCAATCCATATCAAGTACAGGGAGACACAGCTCATGTAGTTGATGACAACAGGATGTAGGGACGTTCTCTAGTGTGCTTGCTAAATGTGCAATGTGAAAACAAAACCAACCAGATACAAATGAATACATAGCAAAACACCTGAACCTTGCTTCAGACTTTTTTCACAACTTTTTTCTACACTTCAAAATAATAATACATTATTAATAATGGTAACCACTGAGAGAAATAATTATCATCATATGTACTTTATTTGTTGAGGCTTACCAAATGGACTCTGATACTAGCCTCTCACTGCAGAGAGTTGATCACCTTCCATCTTGTGTTTGTATTTGAATGACCCTTTGCCTCCTGCCTTTGAGGTAATACCAATCACCCCTCAAGTTGGCAACATAGCAACCCCCCTTAGGGTGACATGCAAATACCATCACCCCCCTGCTTACCCCTCCTTAACTTCATTTTCTTCATCACCTTACTGTTGACACCCCAAACTCCCCCCTCCCATTTGATCCTTTTAGTTCTACTTAAACCACTGAGTTAGGGTTGGACTGAGTCGGAGATGGACTAGGCTGGACTACAACAGACTGAATTCAATAAGATCCAGTTAGAGGACATTTCCTTAGGTCAAGGTCTGGACCGTCATCATTTCTAACTTGTGTTATGATTCAGTTCCATATCCTGTATATTTAAGATACCTACTATCAGCATCTTATACCATCAGCAACTGAAAGACAAACTTATTACAAATACCATTTAAAATATTTCAGTATATTTACTGTTTAAATGCTGAATGAATTATTTATAAACTTCTAATAAATGTTTTTTTTTATTTTTAAGTTAAAATACATTAAAAAAAATAATTCTTTTTTTAAAAAGTGCATCTTAAAGTGTTTATTTTTAGAGAAAGTAAATAAAACGTGTGTCTTCTTGTTAACTCAGCTTCACAGATTGACCTGTTGGTTTTACAGAGCGGTATTCTCCAAAAACTAGACGAGTAGGTCCATTCCAGAACCGTTCCTGTTAAACAGTCAGTTTTCACTGTTGACTTTTCTGTTTTTAGAGCTGATTATTCTTTCTTGCTGCTTCTCCTCGCCTGTGTGCGCGCCACACGCCCCAATGTGCACAGATCTGATTGGCCTTCGTTGATCTTACAGCGCATGGGATTGGTCTCTGAGCTCACCGCGCCGTAAAACCCATATACTGCAAAGACAAGAAAAGCTCTGCCGCTTAAAATAAACACAGTCAAAATTAAATAATTCTCAATAGTTTATCGGTTTGGGTCCACATTGGACAACGTCTGGGTCCGGATCCGGGCTGCGATCCGCCTATTAGTGACCCCTGGTCTACACTGATTTCTGAAGGGTGAATTTCTAACAACGTTTAACATCAAACTGGCCCGAATGACATCAATTGGCACATCTCAAGTTTTAAACAAATTCTTTTAATTTTTAAGTCCAAAATACGCTCAAATATCTTCTTCACCAACAAAACTGGATGTTTAAACTCGCATTTTTTCAATTCATTAGTTAGAGACACATAACTAATGACACAATACAATTTATACAATGATCTCTGTCCTACATTCAGACCAAGCAGAGCTAATACACATTCAGAGTTGCCAACATTTCTGCGTCTGTGTTTCACGTTTCTCTTGCGATTCATTTTCTTTGTGTTTATTTTACAGAGAGAGTAAAGACTGCACAACCACTGCAGTCTACTCATACCGCACATGCCAAAGCAGGCAGTCAGCAGGTCTGCATTCTGAACTAGAGTGACAACACAATCCACTGTGTATCGGCTACAAGCACATACACACTGACAGCAACCCAGCACTGCAGAGGATTGTGCCTGCGAGCGCTAAAGCCTCAGCTTCAGCTGTCATTCTACAACACCACCACTCAGCAGAGGATGATGTAGTGTCACCTCTTGACTTATTTTTAGGAAGAGTCCATAGTTTTCACAGGACAATGCTATTTATGTTTCAACAGAAGCTAATCTCTCCGCAGAAACGGCACTAAGTAAACAGATTGACTGAATGTTGAAAGCTGCTAACACATTAGAGAGAATGCTTAAAACAGAAATAAACACACTCAAGGTTGCGCTAGTGTTGGGAAGCTTTTATGTGGGGTCTGTATGCCGCTGTTGAATATTTGCTTCAAAGAAAAGTTCAATAATATGGAGATTCTGCTTTACAATGATCAAAATATAAACAAATAAATAAATAACATTGTTTCAGATCAATTATAACTTATATAATTACTGGCTATTGATTTATAACTTATAAATCAATAGCCAGCTAGAAAACTTCTACCTATGTTTATGTTCAACCCAGAGATCTTAGTGCTGCTCTTGTCAACCCACCATCCAACACAACTGATTCAACTGTGACGGTACAATGTATATACTCCCACACGAGATATATATATATATATATATATATATATATATATATATATATATATATATATATATATATATATATATATATATATATATATAGAGAGAGAGAGAGAGAGAGAGAGAGAGAGAGAGAGAGTAGAGATGCTAACAGGTATACACGCATGATGGTTAGCTCTAGGATGGTGGTTTGCTCTAGGATGGTGGTTAGCTCCTGGATTGCGATGATGTGGAGTGTGGGTGTTCCCCGGCCCAATAAATGGTCTCCACTGCACCGCAATGGCCTCATGCGTGTTCCCTCTGGAGAACAGGGTAAGTACCAAACCACCCATTAGCATCTCTCTCCCTGGGAGCATTCGCCCCACCAGACATCCATCACACAACGCAAAGATATTGCTTTGGGAAATTTAAAGAATCATCCTAGAATAAGGGGATTTCAGTACATAGAACTGATATACAGTGGCTTGCGAAAGTATTCATACATCATGAACTTTTTCATATTTTGTCAGCCTAAATCTGTTTTATTGAGATTTTAAGTGATAGACCAACACAAAGTAGCATAGAATTGCGAAGTGGAACAAAAATGATACATGGTTTTCAAAAATTGTATTGGATAAAAATCTGAAAAGTGTGACGTGCAAAAGTATATCAATACTTAGTAGAGCCACATTTCACTGCAATTACACCTGCGAGTCAGCTTTGTGCATCTAGAGACTGAGATTTTTGCCCATTCGTCTTTGCAAAAAAGCTCAAGCTCAGCCAGGTTGGATGGAGAGCATCTGTCAACAGTAATTTTCATCTCTTGCCACAGATGCTCAATGGGATGTAGATCAGGACTTTGACTGGGCCATTCTAAAACATAAATATTCTTTGATCTAAACCGTTCCACTGTCTCTCTGGATGTGTGTTTCAAGTCATTGTCTTGCTGGAAGGTGAATCTCCTTCTCAGTCTCTAGTCTTTTGCAGCCTCCAACAGGTTTTCTTCCAGGATTACCCTGTATTTAGTTGTAATAATCTCAATAATCTCAATAAAATACATTTAAAATTAGTTTGTGGTTGTAAGATGACAAAATGTGAAAAAGTTCAAGGGGTATGAATACTTTTGCAAGCCACTGTACAGTAAATTTAAAACACTATAGTTCCTCTTTCAAATACAATCCTGTTTTACAAAGGAGGACAGTAAAAACAAGCCAGTCCCAAAATCCCTAAACTGGTACGTAACAATCTTGACATCCAAAACGATGCCCCACAAAGATTTACACATACCAGCTCATGTTCCAGCACAGCATTAAACTTTGGGTCTGTCCCAAATCCTAGTGAGTGTGTAAGTAGGCTGTCTAGGTAGGCAGCTGTTTAAGTAGTAGCGTTCTCTCCTCATCTCTCCTCATAAAACAGATTACTGAGACGCTCTAGTTAGAGAGAGACTGCATCATGGCTTGTTCCCACCCACTGCAGCACGCGACTGGTGGTTTAGCTGGTTGCTAAGCAACCGGCCGGCATCCAAAACAATAGCCAGAGGCTTAAAAATCTGCTAGCATAAATGCTATATATATAATAATATATATAAACTTTTATTTACTTCAACTTTATATTATTATACTTTATATATTTTGTATATATTTTTTATTATCTACTTATTATCTACTTGATTATCTATTTTATTATTATCTACTGGACAGTGTAACTGTCTGTTTTGCTGTGCATATGACAATAAAACTCTTAAATCTTGAATCTTGAATCAAGGGTTGAACACTATAGATCACTAACAGGCAGACCGCGGTCTGGGTCTGGACCCAAACGTTGTCCAATGAGGACCCAAACTGTTAAACTATTGAGAAGGGTATGTCTCATATCTATACATCCATTGTGGGGGGAGGCGGTTGGCTGGAGTACACCATGGACAGGTCACCAGTCCATCGCATGGCCAACACACATTCACACCTACGGGCAGTTTAGAGTGACCGATCAACCTTACATGCCCAGATTTAAAATCCTGGCTAGACCACCAAGAGCTCACTTCTCTTAGTAAGCAAGAGAAAGTGTGAAAGTTGCTAGGAAGAATACATGAGACATTTATATTGATCAATTTTAACCAATTTATTGGTTGGGAAAGTGTGTGTGTGTGTGTTTGTTACCTCTTCGTGGAGAATGGTGCTGGGGGAGTGTCTCCACTGATGCTGTCACAGTAGCGCTCTAGGAAGCTGCGTAGGTATGTGAACGTGCTCTCTTCAAGGTCCACACAGAACGGCCTGTGCCACGCCACCAGCTGCCTATTGGAACACACACACACAAGCACTCACAGTATGAATAATTCAGACTGAGCTCTGAGCTCAATGAACTGCCATTTATAATCCTGGACACGATAACCATTACACTAATGCAGCAGAGCCGGAAACTTGGGCAAGATGCAACAGATTGGAACTCAGCCACAGAAGCTAATTTCATTATTTTACACAGGCCAGATCAATTTGGCTTGGTAAACTGTTCATCTTCTTTTTTATAATTATTAATAGTAGCAGTAAAGATAATAGTACTGAAAGGAGCAATAGAATAGGTATAATATTGTTTATCTTTATAAGGTATGCAACGACGATTCAATTACCACATTAATTCAGTCATTATTACCTGTCTGTAGGCACAGCAGTCCAAGCCAGGCTGTGGGAAGTGCCTGCAGTGATCTGCTGGATTGACACCCCCTCTAGACCAATCACCTTCTTGGGTTTGGTGATAGGTGTGGACGTGTGGCCCTGCCCGCATTGGCCCATGGCATTGTTACCCCATGCATACACCTCATTTTCTAGAAACAAAATATAACATTTAATCAAATAAAAAGTAAAACTTGGCCTAAAAGATAAAAACACAGTATATATAATACATATAAACCTGAGTTCAGTCCAGGGCTGTCACATTCAGCTAGTAAAGAACTGCAGAGTTTCATGTTGACTGTTTAAGGTTTCCTGCTCGACTACACCCAGTTCAAAGTTAAATCAGCTGTATTGAAGCAGGTCAAATGCTAAATTCTAGAATGATTAGGCTTCCAAGAACTAGAGGCTTTAACTTCTTAGTACTGTGTTCAGCACTGCGCCAGCTGGATTAGCTTGACCAGAGAAGGTAGTGTAATGTAATCCATCAGGATTCAATAAGTTGTTTGCAAATGACATCACCCCACTGCACTGCTATAGTGCAGACTGCAGCTGGAGAGCCGGAAGTGACCTCCCACATACATGGCTTTGTTATCACAAACTTTGTTATCACAAATCACAAATAAAATGTATACAGAGTACATTGTTTATAGTCAATCAAACTCAGGTGAACTGAGAAACCATGACGAGCTTTTATTAAGCACCAAAAGTTGCTGTTCATTAGGGAAAAAAATGCAAGAAATTGACCATAAACGTCTGTGAAAATGGCTTACAGGCATTCGTCTGCAGTCAAAATGAGACTGGAGGAGCTTCCTGTACGAGTTTTGCGTTTCTAGTTTGAATTCATTGGTGTTTCTTGGAGCTGTTGTTTTAAATCTGTCACTAGTAAACACTCACAGCCCCACCAAATACAAACGATACACAATACATTACTCACTCCTAGCGTGAATGTCAGCTGGAACGCAATTTAAAGTGAAACAGGAAAACTGGTGAAGAAAAAGCTGACCTGATAGTGTGGTCAGTAAGAGTGAGTACTGTATTGTGTACAGTGTGGGTGAACACTGGTGATAGATTTGAAACCTAATGTTACAGTAAGTAAACAGCCGTGATGAAAACATATGGCAGAGTTAAATGTTTGTTGTATCAAGTTTGACCAACGACTAACAAACAAGTTTTACTTTTGTATGTTTTAAATCATTTTCTCAAGTAGATGAGCTTAAATTCTCTTCAGGATCAGGATCACTTACAGAATATGCTGTGATGTTGTTTGTACCTTTTTCTTATAATATTAATATCATTTATCTAAATTTTGAAGTATTTTAGAATGACATAAGTGAAAATAACCTATTGGCTAAAGGGTTCTGGATAGTACATCTTTGTACTTCCACAAATTCATAGCTCAACTGTTTTCATCAGCGCCACACCTCAGGACACTCTCAATACCAATAACAACACGGCACTCAACTGAATTTATTAGTATGTGTTGTTATTCCATGTGTGTGACTCGGATTGGAACAGGACTACTATTTATGAGGGAGCCACAACATAATTATTGCACAGCTAATTCCGGATAAGCTGACTGTCATAGTTGTGAGTATATGTATGTAGTGGGTCAATAAGATCAAGAGCCCTCTGTCATTCTCCAGTCTTCTCACCATGAGACAGTGCAAGGCAGTGGCTGTCTCCACAGGAGATGTCTATGATTTTGGTGACGCTCAGCTCTTCTATGAAACGAGGCCTGAGAGATGTGGTTTCAGAGGAACCGCAGCCCAGACACGAGCCACAGCCCCAGGCAAACACCTGAAATACAGAACACACAGAAAGAAAACCACAGAGTAAAACCTCAGACTAAAGGTGGGTGTATAAACGGGTATTGTGACAATTATGGTTACATTTCAGTAAAAGACATACATTTTTTTCCCAAGGTATGTCTGTGAGCAGCCACAGTTTCAGACAACATCGACCTTGTGTTTTTATAGTACTAGTACTACTAGTAGTACTACTACTAATAATAGTAATCTGCTAAAATTGTGTAAAATTCATATTTCATAATGCATCATGTGTCAGCTAACTAGAGTAGACTGGAAAATACACATTTCGTATAAGCTGCCATGACCTCAAACATTATGGCATCTGTCACCACAATTACTGGAAATGGAAGCACAACAAACAAATGCCATGCTATGTTAAGGAAGGTTTTAATTTAATTAAGTTTTACCAAACAAAAACATTTTTAACTTATGTTAGTAAATGGAACAGGACTGTATTACAGGTCATGTTGGGTCATTTCTATTTGTTTTTTTTTCTAAAAAAAAATACAAAAATAAATTAACAAACGTACTTGTCCAGCTGAAGTAAGAGCCAGTGAGCACTGACTTCCAGCACAAACTTTCCTGATGATGTAGCCATGTAGAGCCTCTATAACTTTGGGCCTGTATACACGGTTTGTGTCTCCGTGGCCCAGTTTACCTGTAAAAATCAAAAACAGACCCAAAATTAAAAAAACTCACAGTTCAATCAAAGGTGGTTCTGGTATCTAAAGTTAAATGACTTATTAATGTCATTATTATTTAGGGGTGTAGGAAAATGTTGAAATATTGAATATCGGGATATTATGTTTCATGACACAGTATCAATTCTCAAAAACACAGTATCAATACACAGATTGCTGTCAGACAGTGAATCATTGTGTGTTGTGTTTAAACCTCTGACCACTAGATGGCAGTGCTGTAATTCATTTTCAGCTCCACTCCAACATTAACAAGTAGCACAAGGGCGCAATGCTATTGTAAGCATTGACAAACCTGTTCAAACAGTGGTGTGTTTTAATAGTAGGATTTGAAAAATCACAATATATCACTTTGCTGGCAGTATCACAATACTTCATGATATATTGAATCGTGACCGCTGTATCACAATACGTATCTTATCGCCAGGTTCTTGCCAGTACAGGCCTAGTGTTACTGACTAGCAATGGAAGTGAATCATTAATAAACATTAATAATCATTATTAATCATTAATAACCCATCAATCAGTGTTGTGCAAATTTTATGTCCAAGTCATCACATATTTGCCTTAAACTGTGTTTAGCTGTTAAAGGGGATTATTATTATGCTTAAATGTTAAGAATTGTATTTTTATGGACTACAAGAGAGATTCCCATGCCCAAAAGATTTTCTACTACTGTACATCTATATGCACACTCTGAGACGCTCTGTTAGAGCTCCTGTGTCTTTAAGCCCCTGACTGAGCTCACCTATTTTGTTCCAACTTGGCAACCAACAAGTTTCGCCTGCATAGCATTGTTGCTATCCCTACAATGGCATTGGATTGAGTCTGATTCTGAAAAGTCATGCAAGTTTGTAGACTTGGTCCACCTTTGCAAGCTAGACTGGAGCATCACATTTCACACTAGCAGGCTGTTACTGTTTTACTGCTCTGTGTGTTGTGTGAGGGCGTGCCAAGCTTACCAGTACATAATAAGGCAATGAGGATTGTGTTACAAGATGATGTCACATTGTGAAAAGGACTGGAATTTCAAGGAGGTGTTTTAGACAGTTGAGAAAAGTGGGTTCTGTGAGTTTCTCTCTCTCTGTGTACTTTGGGCTTAATAACTTGAAGTCAACTCAAGTAGGTGGTTTCTCAAATATGTTATTTATGACACTATATTATGAGAATTATATTAATACAAAAGACTCAATAAGCTTCAGTCATCAAGCATTTGTTGGCTGATTAACTACAGAGGAAATACTGCATGAATTTGATTCATTGAATTATTTTTCTGGCTGGACTTCTCATTTATCACACATTCAAAATACAATATTAAGAATTTTATCACTGATAAAGCTATGAATGACCATTTAATTATTTCTTTAAAGACAGGACTGTTCTGAAGCATGTTTTTCGTTGGAATCATGCACAAAGAAGATGACTCAGTCTTGCTGAGAGATTTGTGTGAATTGGATCACAGTCAACAGTGTAAAAGCTGACCGTTGTCTCCTCCTCCAAATGACCAGACGATGCGTCCGTCCTGAGCCATGGCAATGGTGTGCGAGCTGCCACAGGCCGCCTGGCCCACCCCGCTGATGTCCTTCACCAGTGTCGGAACGTTCCGGCTGTGACTGTCACTGTGGCCTGAAAACACAAGAGAGCGTGAAAAAGAGTGAAAGAACGATGAAAGAATTCACTGTCACATGAATGTTTTTATTATAATTTTTATTTTTTTCCCTTTTTTTACATGATATGTTATTGGGAGTAGACTTACACATACACAAAACATCACTGATATATAGCAATAATCATAATCATAATAACAATTTATTAGTGAAATAAAGAAGAGCTTTTATTAACATTAGCTGAGGAGGGCAGGACAAATGAACAATAAAAGAATAAGAGCAATAGAGATTCACCGAGGCGGCCGAAATCTCCTTCTCCCCAGGTATACAGTTCTCCATCATTGGTTACTGCTGCACTGTGTCTGTAACCAGCAGACACACACACCACCACCTATCAAAAAGAGGATGAAAAACCAAACACACACACACATATCAGACATATTTCCATAATTACATTCACAAACACACTCACTTTATTTAAAACCTAAATCATACACTTCCATTCACTGTCCATTTTTAAGCTCCACCTTATTTATATCCATAATACTTTTGTACAGTTACAGACTGCAGTCTATCTGCACAATGTATCAGATCCACCCCATTCATCCCTATTCAGTGTCTGACCACAGGATATTATTTGGGTCCATTCTTAGTACAGCAGTGACACTGACATGGGGTGTTGGTACCAATGTCACTGCTGGGTCGAAAACCATCCATGTCAGAGAAACAACAGTAGCAGTTAGGGCTGCACCTAACGATTAATTTCTTAATTGATTAATCTAACGATTATTTTATTTTTCAATTAGTCGATTAATCGAACGACAAATTTTTGGATTACTCAAATGTGAGTGTGTTAGGAAATTTAAATTGTATTATTTTTTTTTATGGAATTGAAACCAATATATATATTAGTCTTTTAGTCTTTTAGTAATTTCAAGGAGGTGTTTTAGACAGTTTAGAAAAGTGAGTTTCTACCTCTCTGTGTACTTTGGGCTTTATAAATCGGAGTCAACTCAAGTAGCTGGTTTTTCAAATATGTTGTTTATGACACTATATTATGAGAATTATATTAATACAACAGACTCGATAAGCTTCAGGCATCAAGCATTTGTTGGCTGATTAACAACTACTATATATATATATATATATATATATACACATATATACATATATATATATATATATATATATATATATATATATATATATATATATACACATATATACATAAAGAGACTATAAGACTACGCTCTGGCTGGACTTTTAGAGTCACAAATGACACGTAGCCTACACAAGAAATCAGACAGCGTGTGGACTGTATATGTTGGCAGAGAGACGTTTGAGAAGCAGCCAAGTGTGTTTTAAAGCTCCGCGGTATCTCCAACAGTCTTGGGTTCTACACTGGACGATTAAGAAACGGTTAGCAATGCGACTTTTCAAGTGACACTCCTGAAGGAAACATGTTACACGTGTTAATAATCTTAAAACAATCTTCTAAAATAAGAAAAACAATTAAACAGGTGCTGTCCTGCTGCTGTGTTGGCAAAGCACTGTTTGTGCTTGAGCTGTTTGTTTGAGCTTCAAGTGCTCGTGTATAGCAGTTGCACTGTTGTGATCATCTCCACCGTGCAGAGCTGACAGAGCACCACACTGTTGTGTTTCTGTGTAAAACACTTCCACAACTTAAGATGCACGAGAGTGATTGTTTGTAACTGCAGCTTGCGCTCCGGATGCATCCATGCTTTCAGTGGGCGTGGCCACCTTTGCGCCACACGATATGCTGATTGATGTAATTTCGTAATCGATTACATCGACGTGTCACCCAACCCCTATTAGCAGAACACCAGCTAGGTGGAGCTACAAGAGCCGGGTTGCTAATAAAGTGTACAGTGACCTACACTTTATTAGCAACACGAACATGTGTATACGCTGTGCTGAGGAGTCTGCAAAAGTAAAAACACATTTAGCTGCAAATGAGCTGAAAGAGTCCTCATCAGTTACTGCTGTTCAAATAGCTGGCAGCCTATTCCACACACCATTATTCACTTGGATAAAATACTTCCCTAAAAAAGGCTAACGCTCCGAATAATTCATGAAGACTAGCAGAGGGCCAATGAGCACGATGCAAAGGAATTCCTGCTAACTGGTATGCCATAGATGTCATTTGTTGTGAGGCCTGTTGGCATTACTTAATGTGAAGCACACTTGTAACTTAACAATGATCAGAGAGTGCCAGCCTGCAGCTTGGCTGTATTTCAAACTCCCCTCACATCCTTCTGCTCACATAGCACCATATGCGACATACGTGAATGAAGAATGGCTTTAAAGGCCCACTCTGCACTCGCTCAGTCTTTAAATGCATTGAGAAGTGAAAGCCCAGACATGTAAGGATGAAACAAACAAGTGGGTATGTTTTTATATTCTCTATGATGGTTTAATTATCGCTCTTTAAGTAAGAAAAATAGGTTTTGCTAATGTAGTATCTCCAAAATAACAACTTTATAGAAGTTTTTACTTTCAATGTAAGTCAATATAAAAATTCGAAGTGATTTTGGAGCATTTCTATTGGTCCATTCATCATGAAACTACTACAGGCTATAGAAAAAGCAGCTGTCGTGTTAAAATGATACGGAATAATGAGAATTAATAAAAAATAGACAGTGGTGTAGAGCGATTACATCCAAGTTTATGGTCTTCAAAGTGACTTCCTTGCTATGAAGTGCAGGTTTTGCCTCACATATTTCCTTTCCAAACTATTTTTATACCAGCTCTTTTTGAAATACATTTAAGGGGGACCCATTATGCTCATTTTCAATGTTTATAATGTTATTTTTGGAGTTTACTAGAACAGATTTCCAAACTTCAACATTCCCAAAACATATATATATATACATATACATATATATATATATAATCCTGTGTTTTTAGATCCGACCTCTCGATAAGCCCACTCTCTTATGACTGGTGTTGTAACTTGAATGAAGAGGGAGACCAGTTACGAGTATAAGATTAATTCTTAAGATACCGCAGGGCAGCTCTCAAACCCTGGTCTAACTAGCAAACACACAGTATTTATGCCCAGGCTGACAACAGGTCAACTAGCTCGACCCGTCTGGCCAGATTGCTATCTCTTAGGCTTGGGGCAGATGTTCTTGGGCGGGAGTCTGCCATAACCCTCTCTGCAGGATCTGCTGGGCCATAAACCTAAACGACAGGTGTCACTAAACCATAAACAATCTCGCAAACCCTGTAGCATTCAGTGTGTCATCTGTATACACAAGCTTTTAACAGACATCACAGTATATAAAACTAAATCGCTGTGGTGGTGGTTCTGCTGTATCAGTTTGAGTCAGAGTCTGATCCTGAAAGTCTGGTAGAACAAGTTGGTAGACTTGCTCCCCCTTTGAAAGCTAGACTGTAGCAGGATGTTTCAAAGCAGTATGTTTTAACTTTTTAAGCTTGCTTGTAGGTGGGTAGCAAGGCTTGTGTTACAGGATGACATCACCTTGTAACAGAGAAAAGGACTAGAAGTCTAGAAGCCTTAGGACTCTTTTCCCCTCACCTTGCCCAATAGAGGTCCCTGTATTAGTTTGGGGTACTTCTGTGTGGCACTGTTTCCATGCCCCAGCTTGCCGTAGTCTCCGTCTCCCCAACTGAACACCTCTCCTTCAGCAGTTACGGCCAGCGTGTGGCCATCCGAGCCCTTGGAAGAGGAAACCTTCCGCATGGTGCGTGGAGGATCCAGCACCAGCTTCTTGGGAACAGACTGATTGTTGGAGTCTCCCAGGCCCAGACGCCCGTAGCTGCCTTTCCCACAAGCCCTCACCGAGCCGTCAGCCGACACTGAGAAGGTGCAGTACTGACCTGCCTCAATCTGCAAACAGACAGACAAATACTGTGGAAGCACTGATATAACTTGTTTTTTAGTCTATACCAATAAACTCACACTTTGTTACAGCACTTAATATATAATGTTTCGTAGCATCAAAGTAAATAATGATGTTAATATCTGTATATTACAGAGAGACATTCATCTAAAGTTAGGTTTTTCTAAAAGATTTAATCATAAGAAATATCATTGACTGTATTTATTGTTACACTGGGATTGGCTCCAGTCCCCCCCTAACCCCGACTAGCAAGATAAAGTGGAAGATAAAGGCTGGATGGATGTTTTTATTGTTTTTTTCAGATTAAATTAAATCAAAGTTTGTGTCACACACACAGTCGTGCACAGTACAACTAGCAGTGCAATACTTTAACAACTGCCTGCTCACCTGAAACGATAAGATAGTATAAAGACTGAATATATAAAATAATTAGGTGAAAATAATTATTATTCATTATAATCATTATTATAAATTATGGTTTATTTGTGAAAAACATTGAAAACAGGGTACTTATTTCCCAATATCTTTAATTCTGTAGTCAGAAATTGTGCTCCAACACTGGCCAAAATCTTCCCTTTAATTTTTCAATGCACTCCTATACACTCAATATCTAAACATTTTAACAAGGTTAGCATCAGTGAAACAATAAAAATGGTGCATTACTTCAAAAACAAAAAAATAAATAAATAAGACAGATAGAAACTTTATTGATCTTAAGGAAACCTGCAGAACTGCCGAGGCAACATATAGAACTTCATGAAAAAAAAGTTAAGAAGAATGGTTAAATAAACTTTTACATATGACTTAACCATGTAGATATCTCTGGAATTATAGAAGATATTCAAAGACGTCCTAGTGAATACTATACATATGCGTGCATTATTTCAGATCACAACTGACCAGAATTAACATAACAGTGCTCATAGCAGGAAACGGTAAACTGAGGCTAATGGGTCTGTTGTGTTTGAAGTACAAGGCTAATAACTGTTGGAAAATGCTGGATGTTCCAGAGCTATAGCTCACAGAGCTAATGAAATTGCTGCACATGGTTTAGCATCTGGTGCAGGACCACGCAGTCAGATAAGACAGCACTGCAGATCTGGATGTGGGGCATAAATCAATATTATTATTCTTTTTATTATTACAAAGACTAAAACTGCAAAGTATAGTCTGGGGGGGCATTCATGGTCATCAGCAACAAAATATCATATCTCACTGTTATATCCATCATATGCCAAAAAAAAAAAAACTTATAAAATGTTAAAATATAAAATGTGCTATAATGTTTTAGATCTATTACTTTTTAGCCACATTAACTGAAGAAGCACACTTCACATACTAAACATGCCCTGACTGATCTTCCATCTGTTGAAACTGTGTAAATGATATTTTTTGCTTAACTATCACTTTAACACATGAGCATGTGTATGCATGATAAGACGCAGACACGAAGGGACACTCCTGCAGGCCTACCATTTGCGCATCACTGAAGCCCTGTGCCAGCTTGGGCTGCAGGATCTTCTCTAGAGTTCCTTCAGCTAGCTGGTGACTGCTGTTACTGCCCCAAACATACACCTTTACCGTATCGCCCTCAGAGCCAGGGGAGGACGAGCCCACGCTGCACGAGCAGAGGCAGTTGGACGCCAGGGCGCAAATCTGAAGAACACACAACAATAGAGAGAGTGTCTTATAACAACAACAATTATACATGAATCCAATCTACATATAGATATGCCATTTTACTAGATCCGTGTATGTAGTCTAACCTTAAAGAGGAACTCTGAAATAAAAACATTTCATAGTGCAGCACTGCATCAACAGCTAGATAAAGTTCACAATTTTACACCCTGGGTGTGTCTGAAATCACACCCTAGTTACTGTTTAGTGTTCTATTCAGAGTGTAGGCCATTCTGTAGTGTTGTCTAAATTCTTAGTGGAAAGTTAGATTCCCTATATAGTTTACTACATTTTTACCCACAATGCACCGTAAAACTAGCGGACAACCGATGTACACTACTTGCAGGTTGACACCCCACAATGCAAAGCAGTTTCTTTGGAAAGTTTGTCGTCCGATTCCATCTACTGTCTCCCTCACTGCTCCTCTATATAGTGTTCTACACAGAGCAGCCTACGTAGTGAACAGGGAACGAGTTAACGAGTGGACCATTTCAGACACACCCCCTGTGTTTGTGATTTTAAAAATGTCTGACACATTAGTATATATATATATATATATATATATATATATATATATATATATATATATATATATATATATATATATATGCACCAAGAAGGTTCTTCTCTTGTTAAGACGTTGCAATGTTACTATACAGAAACATTTGAAACATTGTGTTGAATGTATGTAAGTTGCATCTGCTCTGATTGGCTGCCCTGTATTACGCCTCATTCAAACACAGTCCAGGTTAGAACTTCAATGTGAGTGGGCGGGGCCAAACTATAGTAGGCTAAATGGGTATATCCATCCATCCATTATCTGCCCACACGGGGAGGCAGGGGTGAAGCCAATCCCAGAGTCATCAGGCGAAGGCGGAGTACACCATGGAAAGTTCGCCAGTCCATCACATGGCCAACATTCACTCACACCTACAGGCAATTTAGAGTAAGCGATCAACCTAACATGCATGTGTTTGGACTGTGGGAGGAAACCGGAGTAACCGGAGGAAACCACTCAAGCACGGGGAGAACATACACACTCCATACGGAACGGCCCGGACCAGGAATCCAACCCAGGTTGTTCTGCTGTGAATTGACAGTGTTAACCATGGGTGAGTATATGTATATGTAAATTCATTCACAAAAACAATTCATTCAAAACAGACTGTTGTGCACCTTAGTTGCCATATATGGAGTGTATGAACTGGGGCGTGAAGCGATGTTTATACACCACTGTACAATATACACGGTGAATTTCCTTATTTGTGGGACTAATAAAGGATTATCTTATCTTATCTTATAACTCTAACAATGTTTTCTATGATATGAGCTCTTTAAGGGTATAAGCTGAATTTAAGTTACATGCACAGCACTCATACTTTACACTGAACGCAAACACAATGACAGTCTCAACTGCTTTCCAATTATAAAATCTCTTTTGAAATTCTCCCACCCAAGTATAAGAAACGCCTGACAGAGCGTGCCAGGAAATTTGGCAATGAACATTGAGCATGTCCGATCATCAAAGTCTTCTAAATGAAGCAACAACATAAGGAAACTGTGGGAGGCCTTAATCGAGGCCAAGCATGTGGCGCGCGCACACACCTCTTCGAAGAGACAGAGCGCTACGTGTGAAAGGCTGGAGAGTCCATCTGCGTCCTTCTTAAGCACCTGAGTGTTTACGAAGTCACCACGGAAACCCTGTGAAGAAAAACAGCAAACAAAAACAAGAAGCTATAAAGTTATATTGGATCTTTACTACATTAAATGAACTATGTTACTGACAGAATACATATAAACAATCAAACTGGGTTATCATTCATACACCAAAATAACAGAGACAACTGGGACAGTATATGAAATGCTAATTAAAAGAGAAAGAAATGATTACTAAAGTCTGATTAATGATTCATAAACTGAAAACAGTACACAAACACTACATCTGATTAACTTTCATTCCAATTGGTGCCTACAACGCATTCCAAAACAGTTGGTACAGACGCATGTCAAACACTGTGTTACATCACATCACAGTTTCTTATAATAGCACTTAATAATCACTTGGGGCTGAAGACATCAACTGATAGAGATTTGAAAGTGTATCTTTTTGTCTGATCAATCATATGGGATCTTTGTTGTAATAGTTTTATAGGCTTTTTTTCCACTTCTGAGCACAGACGGTAAAAATTTCACTGGCATTTCCACATAGGCATGGTTCTCAGCACAGACAAAGTTTTTAATTAATATCAGAATTTAATTAATATCAAAGCGTCAATCTATTACTAATTTATAATTATTAAATGACCCAGCTAACCATAAGAGAATGTCTGGTTAGAATTAGAACATGCTCCCAGCTTTACTTACCACAGAACAAGTTCGATTCCTACAAACCCAAAGCTATATTGATGCAACTTTAGATGATAACAACTGAAGAGCTGAGTGGCTGGTAGACAAAGTCAAAATTAAACCTTTTCTTTGGTGTTTCGAGCTAAAGCTAATGCTAGCCAGCTCCTCTCTGCTAACTAACTAGCTTAGCTAAGAGATCCAAACACCACAGCTCTCTGCTAGCACAAGTATAGATGATAAAAACTAAAAGAAAGACAGCTAAGTTTATTGATTCAGTAATGACAGAACAACAAAATAGAACTTCTATAATGTTGTAAGCTGTAGCTTGCTAGGCTAAGCTAACACAAACATACACTGCCTCTATCGCGGTACAGTTAAAAAGTGAAAACACTGTATGGTCCTGAAAAACATTTGGCTTTACAGTGAAAAAAAGAGGTCATAATGCGCCAGACTTGTGTCTAGTTTTGTACTGATTATCCCGCTTTGTATTAAACATATGTCTTGTTTTTGTACTGCGCTCATTTGTCTAATATCTGTACTGCATTGCATATGTGTTTTATGCTGCACCATGATCCTGGAGGAACACTGTTTTATTTCACTGTGTATTGTATAAAGCTAAAATGACAGTAACGCCTCTTGAACCTCTTGAATTTGCACTCTTTGATTACATAGCCATGCTGGTATAAACACCAACTTGTACAAGGATGGCCATGATCGTAGCAAGCCACTTTTGACAAGACACTGGGTGTCATTCAAACCCTAGTGAGCTCCTACATAGACAGCATTTTACGTCATAGTATGCGCTCCAGACATGTTGACTGTCTAAATTCTTAGATACCTTAAACATGCTGTCTACTGAGGAACCTTATTTAGACCTGATTTTAAGGAAGCATCGAACACTTCCTCAGCCGCTGAGACAATCCCATGATGCAACGCAGGCAAATCTACGAGCAGTGAAGTGGTTTTAAAATGTGAGTTATTTTGATTCTCTCTCTTTTAATGTGTTTCTTGTCATATAATCACACAAAACAGTATTTTATTATCAACTCTGTAACGAGTCGTTCACCATTTAGCAGTTTTATACTCGAGCCATTAGCATTTATTCTAGTGGAATTTTAAGCCTCGGGCTATTGTTTTGGATGCTGGCCGGTAGCTTAGTAACCAGCTAAACCACCGGTCATGTGCTGCAGTGGGGGGAACAAGCCGTGACGCAGTCTCTCTCTAACTAGAGCATCTCAGTAATCTGTTTTATGAGGAGAGACGAGGAGAGAACGCTGATACTTAAACAGCTGCCTATGTAGTCAGCTTACTAGGTTTTGAGACACACCCACTGTCTAGCCGGCAGCACATGTTGTTCATAAAATGAAGCTACTCACTGCTACGTCCCCCATAGTAGGACAAACCATGGCTTTTGAAATGAACATGGGTAACAATCTGGATCGTCCTTTTCTTCTTTGATGCAGAGAATGTAATCCTTTATTTTCATCAACAATCTGAAAAGACTGAAAGAAGTTGGCTACGATCCTGTATGTTTTTAGCATCTGGCTTCTGCTGTGCAAAGCACAATCCTTACTTGCACATGTAGCTAAAGACTTGTATTTGCTAACTAGGGAATTTTGTTCTTTATTTGCTGCTGCAACAGACAAGACTGTTCCTCCATTTTACTGGCCTCACTGGTTCTTCTGTACAGCTATCCAGCAAGCTAAACACCTCCATGAATTATGAAATATTCTATGGACAGTGTGAAACTGAAAACACAAATTCCACACAGAAACGCGTAAGCAAGGCATATACATGAACACCAACCATATCCTTGCTAACAATTACAATTTACTACTAAAATAAAGCTTATAAACTAAAAACAGACATTAATTAACCACCCTTACGTACAGGGAATGCCGTTCCGTGGACTAACAAAGAGGGATTACAGTGGATTCCAGTATTTGCAGTCCAATGTGCTCTGCTTTGGGTACTTCCTGTTCCTACTTCTGGGCTTTTTCCGTTCACCCAGTGGGGGGCGCTAAACTAACAAAATAAATAGCACAGGGGCTATGAACTAACAAAATAAATAGCAGAGCCACAACATCCATGCTTTTACTTTTACACAATTATAATTGCATCCCTGTTTGAGACTTTTCGAACACCTCACAGCCTTCTTAGGGGTGTACTCACACTAGGCTCTGTGATCCGGGCCCAGGCATGGTTCCCTGCCGAAGCACGGTTCATTTGACTAGTGTGATCGCTCCGAACCCTGCCCAGGCCCACCTGAAGAGGTGGGCCACAGCACAATTCGCTTGGACTCAGGCTCGGTTCGCTTCTAGTGTGAGCACTGTCCGTGCCCGGGTCCGCTTGGAGCCTTGTGTGATTGGTTCATTTTGCTGGAACTCGACACCAGTGATGCAACGCTCATGTTAAACAATCGTGAACTCCATCGTGTTGTGTGAGCGCTTCTCTTCCAAAAAAAAGTCGCCTTGTGATGACGTAAGTGTGCTCGGGCGCGGATTGATAAAGGTAGTGTGAGTGCAGGCCGCCAGAGGAGTGGGGAGGGGGGATAACCAGGCCTTACGCTCTTAGTCTTAAACTGCCCTGCCCTAACTTTTTTGGAACTTGTTGCAGGCATAAAATTCTAATAAACATACATTTAAATCAAGTTAATAAAAGTAAAACATTAAATATCTCATCTTTGTACTTCTTCATCTTTGTTTAAATGTAAGTCAAAGTCAAATCACTGCTTGTTGTGTTTTATATGAATTTCACACACTGGGATTGGATTTATACCAACTGCACAAGATGTCAGCTTGAGCTCCAGACATCCAGCTCTGCCTAGTTTTCTGATTTTATCACAAGAAATATGGAACTGGACCCTGGATAAAGTGGTTCTTGGTGATTAATGTTGACATTGTCTTTACTTACAGCACTATCTTAATATGCAATTCATAAATCGTGGTCTTCCTCCTTTCTATAAAATGCCCTTCTTCTACAGTGGCAGGCATCTGAACTCCACACATACCGCCCTGTGGCAGCCAGAGCATTCATCATCGATTAAGACGCGAATAAATCTCTGGAAAAGGCACACAGCAGGCCAACGCGAGCTCCAGCGAGGGGCTTTCAGAACCAGGCAGGCGGCCAAGAACGACCGGTCAAATAAAAGGCAAAATCGGATTTAGCGCGAGGAGGAGATGTTGGCCCTCGCCTGCACTCCTTGAGATGCACAGCAGCAGATGGGTGTGTTATATGGATAACTGAAGGGCTTATTGCACTAATGGACCAATAAAACCAGAGGACACCAAGCACTCTGTTAAGGACCAAGCTGGAGAACAACAGCGGTTCTTGTAATTCTATAGTGTGCATGATCGTGAATGGGTTTGTGTGTGCATCCATTTTACATACAGCATCCATTACTCATATCATTTAACATCCATTACACGTCGTTAGTCATTAGCCACACATCTGATCTGCATCAGTGTACATTACTGCACCATTGCTACCATTACTGTGGCTCTGCACCAGGACTCAATGAAAAGGCCAAGCATCCACTGACCATAGGGGTATATCAGATCACAATATTTAAAGCCATATTCATGATACACAATATCGGTACTGTCCAAAGAAAAACAAGTATTTATTAAATGGCAACGCTACAGCCGAGAACAAAAACTGTTAAGTCTATAATATAGACATGCATTGTTTTATTTCTATTGCCTTACATTGGTTTATATATATATTTAGCTGTAAAAGACTTTTATTTTGATGAGGCGAAGAAAAATAAGAGACAGAGCTGTGGTGGCGGCTGTGTATTTAGTTCTTTTTTAGGAGAAAACAAAGTAGTTGCACTATAGCTTGTGAAGTTCGTCTTTTTTGATTAATGAAAATTATCTTTCCTTTTAATGTAAGTCAGTGGAAAACAAGCATTAGCATTTCTATTGGTCCATTCATCATGAATTGTTCACATAATATAAACAGCTGCTGCGTTCAAGTGATCTAGAAAAAATGTTAATTGACAAAAATGGAGATCAATTTTTTTGTTTTGGTCAATGACTCAGTTAACTGGTTGTGCCACATTTAAAAATATCTATCAAATCAATGTTTTTATTCATCATCCTACATACTGAACTGCAATAAATCCAGTTAAACATGACTAATTAAGCAGGTATTTAGTGTTTCTAAACAAGGCAACCACAATATCGTCACTATTCAGAAGTATCTCCAAAACAGAAACTTTACAGGAGAGGGCAAAACCCTTCTTTACTTTCAATGTAAGCCAATGGAACCAGACATCCTGATCGAGGGCGGGGCTATATCCCACGGCAGGGCTACATGTAGTTATTAGTGCAAGCAAGTCATGAAACATGGTCTAAACTGGTTTATTACCATTTTTAACAAGCTTATATGAAACAGCTAAATATTTTTAACTAAATTAGAAGTTGGTCTATATGGGAGTAAACCGCTTGATACAGCTCCAGAAGAGCCACATCTGAAAAGTATCTCTACTAGGAACAGCAGAGCGTAGATCCAGGTGGAACATTAAGCAGCAGAATGAACGTCTTCTACAGCCGAGAAGATCTGCTTATCTAGAACTATAAACTCAATCACGCTGGCTGTGGTTCTTTAGCTCTCTGGCTGTTTCTGCTGCTGTTCTGTTCGTACCAGTCAGATCTGGTCTGTAGGTGTTCTGGGTTGTTTGTTTTGTGTTAGCTGTGTGTGCTAGCTCTGCTGTTTACTGATACTCACTGTATTCAGCTGTGTGGTGTCTCTGAAGTGCTGTATCAGATTATTAGTGTTAAATGTCTTTGTCTTGGTTTCCCCTTGAGAGACGCTGATGTTACTAATGTTACAGATGTTATAAACTGTCCTGGATGAGTCTGAGACACATACGGTAACAAACTGCCAGACGGACGATGTTTTCTTTCCGCACATGTGATGAACATTGTAAACTGTTCTCGCGAGGCCGCTGCTTTAGTCAGTCTGACGAAAATGGAACAGTATGTATTTCCACCTAGCGGTTCTCCTCTTCCTGGATGAAGCGCTAGCTGGAAATGCAGAAATTAGGCTCATTCATTTAACACCATCGACCGGCTCTCGAGATCAGCTAAATTGGAGAAATATCGGCCGATCGTCGATCACATATTATGATTAAAACTTGGGCGATGCCGATACATGGCCGATCGATCCTTCCATCTCTAATTTTAACATATTTTAACCAAAACATGTCATATATGCTTTTTTGGCCGCTCGCTCGCTCGCTCGCTCGCTCCCTCCCTCCCTCCCTCCCTCCCTCCCTCCCTCCCTCCCTCCCTCCCTCTCTCTCTGTCTCTCTCTCTCTCTCTCTCTCTCTCTCTCTCTCTCTCTCTCTCTCTCTCTCTCTCTCTCTCTCTCCCCTCCCTCTCTCTCCCTCTCTCTCTCTCTCTCTCTCTCTCTCTCTCTCTCTCTCTCTCTCTCTCTCCCTCTCTCCCTCTAAGGCTCTGGCCTTTAATGAGTCGTCACAATTTCAAAACTAAAAACAGTTATGTGTGGTGCTAAGGTGAATGGACACCCAGGGTCTAAACTCCCTGATGTGTTAATGGATTAACACCATTTTCAATCATGTATTGATCACCCAAACACTCTTGAAAGATTGTAGACCCTCCTTGGAGAAGAAAGTAAAGGCTGATGTCAGTAAATAAAAATCAGTGATGTAGTTTTGCATGTGCGCTGATCTTACTCCTCCTCTTGGCTCTGTATTACTCTCCTCTTTTACTCCCTCTCTTCCTCCACTTGTCATCTGTCTCATGTTTCACTATCTCTCTCACTCACTCACTGCTCTCCCTGTTGCTATTTAACTTGCTTGCTTGCTCACACTGTTGGCCTGCTAAAGCTGTGGTTGTACTGTCGACGCCGTTAGTATGCCACCCGGTTAGCAAGACAGTAATAAGTTTTCCATCCCACCCTAAATAATGTAGCTGCTTTCCTGAGGCACCAAAACAGAACTGATGCTTATATTCAATTTCTCCATCCCACCTTAAACGATGCAGCACTTTACACCAAAAAGCCAGTCCATAAAAATAAAAATTGGAATAAGTAGCTAGCCAAGTTTGGTAAGTCACAGCCACTATGAACTTGCATGCTGTAGAGGGCGAGGCAGAGATGAGAAGCAGATGAGCCTGGCCCCACCCATAAAACAGATCCTGGAAGCTAACTCTGCTGGTTTGCGCTGTCGAGAGTGAATGGCTAGACTTTTTCTCCCTTCTCAAGTAGAAAATAAAATCACCACATACAGTACTGAAGTTCAGTGGCATGAAAAACAAAAATAAATCAAATAAATCAAACTCAAACTTACAGAATACTGCCTCATCTGCTGCAGGATCTGACTGATCAGCTCATAGCCCACACCGGAAGGCTCAGAGGAGGATGAGGATGAAGATGAAGCCGATGCCGATGCCGCCAGAGCCACCTCCACCCACTCTAGGAGGAAACGTAGGGATCCTCTCTGCACAGCCAGTCCCAGCAGGAGCTCCAGAGCCAAGCGTCGTCCGGCCCGGTCTGCCCAGGAGCCGCTCACCGCTGTCTTCTTCAGGAAGTCGCTCACCTTCAGATTTGTTTAATCATAAATGTATATGTCTGTACAGTCATGTTCATCTCATCACCAGATAATAAGAAAATCCTTATTATTATCGATAACATTCAGTTTTAGAGATTTAAAATGCTCTTATGACTCTTATTTATTTATGTTTTTTACCTGTATATTTACTTTCCTACCCACTTTGGAATGTATGCTTCTTTAACACTTCATTTATCCCAACACATGAATTAAATATTATCATACCTGCGCTAGGCAGTCCAGGCCAACCGCTGGGATTTTGTTCTCGTTAGCCAGCGAGAGGGGTGGTAGGGCAGCAAGAACGGAGGAGGCGGTGCCCAGCACCTCATTACACAGGGCGACATCGGGCGGGTCATCCTCCAGACTCTAGAGATGGGACAAATAGATGATGATGAATGGGGTGGGACAGCTAACACCGCCACTGCAAGTACATATTACTACTAATTCTGCAGCCCATGTTTGAGATATTATCTCATCACAGCTATTTATTTGGCCCTCTTCTAAAACAACTATGGCCCCTTCGACTCACTTTATGTACTCACTGGATAGAACAAAACTAAATAAAACAAATTAAACTGACTGTTTTATTTAGGAAAAACAATAAGAAGAACAGACTAGCTGCATATGTGGATTCAAATCAACATTTTATCACATCAACAAGACTGGAAATGTTCTGACTAAAGCAGACCTGGAGAAACTTATCCACACTTGTATTTGGAACAGGATTGACTACTGTAATGTTCTCCTAACTGGATTCCCAAAAAACACAATGAAACAGCTTTAGCTGAAAGAGTAAAAGTAGGAGTAAAGGAAGGGAACTATTATCTATATTTCTAAGGGGAACCCCAGCTGGTAACACTTGTAAGCCTTTATATGGTGTAAAACTCAACACTTTTAAGACACGTTATAAAAAAAAATTACGAAAAGTAGAAAAACTGATTTATTTGATTTTCTGTAAAATCCCGCTGCCTGTAGGTCGCCATTGTTGTAACTACTGAAGTGCACAGCAGGTTGTGACATCAAATGGTTGCAGTAACCGACCATCGTGCTTGAGCATAGCTAGCTAGCTAGACATAGCTACTGTTCAGCCTTTGCAGTTTGAGCCAGAACGCAACATTTCTGACATCAGCGGCGACAACACACACCTCGTTAGTCAAAATGATGGTAAACAGAGAGTGTGGAGGAGAGAGTGACACAGTGCTGGAGTTGTTGTGAAACTGTGTGTTGGTGTTGACGGAGAAGGAGAGTGTCTGTTAAAGGAGCTCCGCTTTCTAGCAGGAAACATTCACGCTCAGTAAACAGCTAGATACACTGAACGGGAGTGTCTCTGAGCTTCACACTCCTTTATTAGTGAAGTAGTATGTTCACTACTAAGACTGTACTTTCACCTTTAGGACCCGCAAACGAGGGAGAAGCAGCTGTCGCTAACGGTAAACGTTGTTGGCGGGACGCCAGGAGAGAATCCAGCGCATGTTCACGTTCACGGTTCTTCTCGCGGTTCTCCATAATCTGGAGCTTTTGGACTTCCTGTGTGAGGAAACTGTGGCACTGCATTGTGTTGTAGTCTACGCTTAAAAACAACAGCCTCCGTCAAGTGGTGGTCTACTGAACGACTCAAACTCATCCAGACTGAAGTGAGGAAAGCAGAGTGGGGGTCTTTGGGTAGCTGTGTTGGTCCACACGCTGCTTCACTAACTATTCTCCTTGTTTATGTTTGTGAAGCTGTTTAGACTAATATCAGTCTTCCCACTGCCTTTCACTGAAACAACATCAACAACACAATGTACATGGTTTTCTTTAAGCTAGGTCACTCGGATCATTCACTCCTTCCAACCGCAGTCAAGTTTAGCACGCTGCAATCATTTGATGTCATCTACCCAGCAGGCATTGCGCATCATAAATAATGGCTGCATCGATATGTTAAATATTTAGAATAAAAGCCCTAATTTATAAATAAATCTGCTACTTTTTTGATTTTTTACAACATGTCTTAACAATTTAGAGTCATTACACCATATTAAGGCTTACAAGTGTTACCAGCCGGGGTTCCCTTGAAGTCTTAACATTGGCTATCAGGATGTTAGAGAATTTACAATAAGGTTCTATTACTGGTCTTTAAATCTCTTTTAATCTATCGATTGATAATGTTTAAATTTCTGTTCTCTTAGATTTTTTAAAATTGTAATTTAGATCTTTTAACATTCTCTCATTTGTAAAGCATAGTGAATGTCCCTAGTGCAGGAAAAGGTGCTATATAAACAGGTGTGATTGCCCTTACCAGCCGCCCACGTTGCCAGCTTTGCCTTAGGAGAGCAAAAAGAAGGCTCAAGCCTGTCCGCACGCCCATTTCAATCAGAACGTCCGTGCCGGACTTTACCCGGGATCCCGCCAGCTGCCATGATTCAGAAATGGGCTCCAGGGCGCCCCCTTCCGTGCCAGAAGAGGAGGAGGAGGCTGGCTGTGGTGGAGGTGGAGTGCGGAAGCGGTCATGGTACTTGCTGTGGAGTGCGTAGTACACCCTCTGGAGCACCGCCAGCCTGTGGTGGAGGGACAGGGCGTAAGGCGTGCGGGCGAGAACGCGGTGGGCCAGGCAGCGCTGACTATGCAGCAGAGATGAAAGATACTCCTCCCTCTCCTCCTCGGCGCTGGACTCGTACTGAAAGTCAGGCAGCCGTGGCCCCATCAGGTCCTGCACTGGCTGAGCCAGGCCCAGAACCTCCTTGTTGTGGAGCAGCTTGGCATAGAGGGAGGCGGCACCGGAGCGCGTAGCCGTCTGTACGCTGTCCTCTGCCGCCCAGGAGCTGTTCAAGTGCTCCTGCCACTTCAGCATCACGTGGGTCTGACAAGGCACCATCGCTGCACATTATCCTCACACACACAGGGGGGGCACGCAGCTGGGGAGGGAGAGAAAAGAAAAAAAAGTTTTTTAAAAAACAGTCTTTTAAAAACCTGGCGATACAATACGTATCGTGATACTGAGGTCACGATTCAATATACTGCAATATACCACGATATTGGAAGCAAAGTGATATATTGTGATTTTTCAAATCCTACTATTAAAACACAACTATATGAACAGGTTTGTCAATGCTTACAATAGCACTGCGCCCTTGTGCTGCTTGTTAATGTTGGAGTGGAGCTGAAAATGGATTACAACACTGCCATCCAAACCTGGTCAGAGGTTTAAACACAACACACAATGATTCAATGTCTGCAAGGATTTGTAAATCAATACTGTGTTTCTGATATTCGATTCAATATCACGAAACATAATATCCCCATATTCAAGATTTCAATAATTTCTTGCACCCCTATTCCTGACTACTCACAACACTCTAGCTGTTGTCTGGATTTGTAAAATTCCATCAGCAGCACTTGAATTACTTTAACAGAGGACTGACTGAATTACCCAGGTTGAACACGGTAACTCTAAATACTGGTCTTCCTATAGCAGAGGTTGGGAAATAGTTATGCTAACATACTAAGATACTAACATAAATTTACTATGTATTATTTAGAGATGGAAGGATCGATCGGCCATGTATCGGTATCGGACGATTTGTTATCAAAATATGTGAAAGGCGATCGGACGATATTTCTCCAATTTAGCCGATCGATGACGTCAAACAAATGAGCCTAATTTCTGTTTTTACAGCTAGCGTTTCATCCAGGAAGAGGAGCCCTCCAGCCAGCTCCCTGCAATTCCTATCTGAACCACTAGGTGGAAATACATACACTTTAATTTTCCACAGACTGACTAAAGCAGCGGCCACGCGAGAACAGTTTACGGCATTCACCGCATGTGCGGATAGAAAACATGTCGTCTGTCTGTGCATGTGACTCTCATCCAAGACAGTTTGTAACATCTGTAAAATTAGGGAAATCTAAGTGTTTCATGGGGGAACCATGACAAAGGCATTTAACACTACTAATCTGATACGGCACAAAACAGAAATTAAACATACTCTACAACCCAGTTTTTCTGAAACCAAGACAAAAAACCAAATGTTTATAATTACATGATAAATGATTAACTACTAAAAAGGTTCAATACGTGGTATATGGTGATAGGCTACTATATTCTACTAATGTCCAAATTTATTTTTATATATGTTAGGGATGGTAAAATTGACCAATTTGCATCGATGCATAGGCATGATAGTTCTCGATACAACTTTCCAGGTTACACAACTGGGCACTGGGTACAATTTCGTATGTACTCAGGATGCATGGTTTCTAACATCTTTGCGTCTGTAAAATCCAACAGAGGCCCTATTCATTGTAAATTACAACATTTTTTGACAAATTTTGACAAATAATTTTAGATTTAAATTAATTTCCCCTCTCTAAACAGTCTCAGGCATGCTCTCCACTGCCGTCAGTGGGGAATTCTCGTCAACTATCTCAGCCAGGTCTTGCGCAATCTGGAGGTGCAACAATTTGACAAAACGCATGCTGCTGTTAGAAAGTATGCAGGTAGCAAGCGGTGAAATGGTCTGTGCAAAGGTGTCTTCTTCTCCCTCCCCCTCAGATTTTTAAAGATATGCAATGTTACAGAGAGTGTTGCAGGTTGTACTTTAACTCTTGCCAAAGACTTTTGTAGCACTAGATAGGACTTGTCAATAGGCCTGTCTGTGACGGGGGCCAAAAAGTAAAAAAGGAGACGCTCATCAAGTTGCAGTACAACAGAATGATCTGCTTTCTGCTTAAGAAGACCTACAAAAATATTAAACTGTCCGTACAATACAGAATTGCATAGCATTATATTCTGTTGCATTGCATTGAACCACATTGTATTAGGGCTGGGCGATATATAATATATATAATATCGCTATATTTTTATATAAGATATGAGACAATATCATTTATATTGATATAGTCTGTGGTGCCCTGCAATTACACTTGTAGATCCACCAGTTCGCCTCTCTCTCTCTCTCTCTCTCCCAGTTTGTCTCAACTTCACACTGCCCCGCCTCTCTCCCTCACCAAACTCCCCCCTCCCCACCACTTCACCCGTAAACGCAGGCAGCGACAGCATGGAGACAGACAAACACACGAAAGAAGCTATCGAGAGCAGCTGGTTAGTAAAAAGAAAAACAATGTCGAAAGTAGGGCTGGTTATCAAAACTACCGAGTACAGAAAAAAAATCCACTGCCTATTTTTGGTACTTTGTGTATAACGCAAAATAAAAAAAATAAATAAAAATACAAATGTAGCGCGCGCCGTGACTACATCGTTAAACATATCGAAGCGCTCTAATGTTTGGCTCTACTTCGAAAGAGTCTGTCTCAGAGCAGCTGCAGCAAACGCTTCAAGATAGTGGCTTAAGGAACAGCAGTACGGCGGCGCTGCCGGAGACGCGAGAATCTGGACTAAATATACTTAACGGCTGTTTCCAGTGATAAAATATCATCAGGCAAGTTAACAGTTTACTGAGCTCTGTAACGTTGTTAGGTATCGCTCGTGTTCTGTAAGTACGACATTAACTAACAGTTACTTACGTATCTATTTCACGAAGAAACACCCCCTTTACTGTAGCAGAGAAGCTGAGGATGTCGGTCGAGAGAAGGGTTGAACGCCACAGAGCAGTAACCAATTTTATTGTTATATTTATAAAGGATTGCATAGTTTTATAGTTTAAGCATAAGTAACGCTAATGTTTGTTCTTAATAAAGCAGCACAAAGATGCTCATTGTTTGTTTGAACAAGATCCAAATAAAAATAATTTTTATTATCACCTTATGGGAAGAAAAATTATCAAGATATCATATATCGCAATTTAGCTAAAAATATTGAGATATTATTTTTGGTCCATATCGCCCAGCCCTACATTGTATCACAATATATTGAATCCAATTGCGTTGAAACGCGCTGCTTTGCAATAACTGTGAATCCTATGCCATCATATCACTTTAGTAATTGCTTTATAAGTATCTTTAATACACTGGATCATTGGTAAGGCATAAAGATGTGACTCGCATACGTCTCATTATGCATTAAGTTGAAACTAACATAACTTCATGCTATGTGGCTTAGCTTTGTCTTAATGCATCTATATAAATTTGCATTGTTTTTAACTTATAGCATTGGTTGAACAGCTGTATATTAATAGTTAAATAGGTATTCGCTTAATCGTTTACATTATGAATTGAGAACATGGGAAATCAGACACATATTGACTGCAGTCATAGATGCATTATACACTCTAGGGTCTCAAAACCTAGTGAGGGTCTACATAGACAGCATTTTACGTCACAGTATGCACTCCCGACATGTAGGCTGTCACAATTCTTATACCTTAAACATGCTGTCTACTGAGGCACCTTATTTAGACCTGATTTTAAGGAAGCATCGAACGTACGCCTCCTCAGCCGCTAGGACAATCCCATGATGCAACGCAGGCAAATCTACGAGCAGTGAAGTGGTTTTAAAATGTGAGTTATTTTGATTCTCTCTGGTGTTTTAATGTGTTTCTTGTCATATAATCACACAAAACAGTATTTTCTTTGCAGTGAGTTGTTGACCATTTTGCAGTTTTATACTCGAGTCATTAGCATTTATGCTAGCTGATTTTTAAGCCCCGGGCTGTTGTTTTGGAGGCCAGCCGGTAGTAATAACCAGCTAAACCACCGGTGGCGAGCTGCAGTGGGCGGGAACAAGCCGTGACGCTGTCTCTCTCTAACTAGAGCGTCTCAGTAATCTGTTTTATGAGGAGAGATGAGGAGAGAACGCTGCTACTTACACAGCTGCCTACCTAGACAGCCTACTTACACACTCACTATGTTTTGAGACAGACCCGAAGTGTTTAAAGTTTGGCAAATAAACAGACTGAAAGCACTCTTCAGGCAAACTTTTATGTTTAAGTCAGTGCTGTCACAGTTATATTTTAGAAGTCAGCAAGCCTGTGCTATTCTCTGCTGAACTGGTCTGATTTGGTTGTACAGAAGTCACCAGCCTTGAAAAAAACTGTCCTGTCAGCTTCAGTGAAACAAGAATGGGCTTTAAACCCAGTGGACATTCACTGCAACCTTTTGACCCCGTCGAGTCACTTTCATTCTTCCTTTCCTTTTACTTCTTATTTCCTCTTACTTCTTATTCCCTTTCCTTTATTAACTCAGTAGTGAAAGTTTCATTCTTTCACCTCCGCAATATTGCCAGAATCAGATCATCCCTCTTTCAGTCCGCTGCTAAAACTCTCATCCACGCCTTCAATTCCAGCCGTTTGGATTATTGTAATTCCCTCCTAGCAGGAATCAGCTCTTCTTCTATCCACAAACTTCAGCTGGTTCAGAACTCTGCTGCCCGCCTTCTTACCCACACCCGCTCGCATCACCACTCTTTAACATCTTCACTGGCTTCCTGTTAAATATCACATACAGTTCAAAATCCTTCTTCTTACATACAAAGCTCTTAACAATCTTGCTCCTTCTCATCTCTCTGATCTCATTTCTTTCTACAGACCTTCTCACTCTCTCAGATCATCTGCAGCTAGACTACTTACAGTTCCTCCATCTAATCTCCACGGTTTTGTTGATCGAGCTATTCTCCAGACTTGCTCCTCGCCTCTGAAATGCTCTTCCGCCACTGTCAAATTTCCTCCTCACATTTAAATCAAATCTTAAAACCTATCTCTTCTCGCTGGCATACAACCTTCCTCAAGTTTGACTGTTCTTCAGTATTTTCTGTTATGTCTATTTGTAGCATTGTTACTCTGTTGTTTTGTAAAATCATTGTTTTGACTGTAAGTGTCTTTGGGTTCTTGAAAAGCGCTATATAAAAATAAAGTATTATTATTATTATTATTATTATTATTTCTCACTCTCCATCTCTCTCCCTCTATTACTCGCATAGACTCACTGAGTACTTCATTAGGCATACCTACCTTGTTTCTACACTCAGCCCACACTAACACTTCACCCCCACAACAGTGTCACTGCAGTGCTGAGAAAAAGTTGGGGGTCCTAAGGGGTTATGTAGAGAAACAGTGGCTGGAGCTGCCAATGACAGCTATAAACTTTAAGTGGAGCTTCCATGAGTCCTCATACCAAACGGCTTATTAGTATTAGCATTATTAGAGGAGGAAGCAATTTAAGACGGGCTCTCTCCAGAGGAGACAGGACTGGGAAACTGGCAAGTGTTTTATTTGTGTTGGCTGAGGCAGTAGTCAGAGAGCTATGCTGTTTATTGAGAGTCAGAGAGCTATGCTGTTTATCGAGAGTCAGAGAGCTATGCTGTTTATTGAGAGTCAGAGAGCTATGCTGTTTATCGAGAGTCAGAGAGCTATGCTGTTTATCGAGAGTCAGAGAGCTATGCTGTTTATTGAGAGTCAGAGAGCTATGCTGTTTATTGAGAGTCAGAGAGCTATGCTGTTTATCGAGAGTCAGAGAGCTATGCTGTTTATTGAGAGTCAGAGAGCTATGCTGTTTATTGAGAGTCAGAGAGCTATGCTGTTTATTGAGAGTCAGAGAGCTATGCTGTTTATTGAGAGTCAGAGAGCTATGCTGCTTATTGAGAGTCAGAGAGCTATGCTGTTTATCGAGAGTCAGAGAGCTATGCTGCTTATTGAGAGTCAGAGAGCTATGCTGCTTATTGAGAGTCAGAGAGCTATGCTGTTTATTGAGAGTCAGAGAGCTATGCTGTTTATCGAGAGTCAGAGAGCTATGCTGCTTATTGAGAGTCAGAGAGCTATGCTGTTTATTGAGAGTCAGAGAGCTATGCTGCTTATTGAGAGTCAGAGAGCTATGCTGTTTATTGAGAGTCAGAGAGCTATGCTGTTTATCGAGAGTCAGAGAGCTATGCTGTTTATCGAGAGTCAGAGAGCTATGCTGCTTATTGAGAGTCAGAGAGCTATGCTGTTTATTGAGAGTCAGAGAGCTATGCTGTTTATTGAGAGTCAGAGAGCTATGCTGTTTATTGAGAGTCAGAGAGCTATGCTGTTTATTGAGAGTCAGAGAGCTATGCTGTTTATTGAGAGTCAGAGAGCTATGCTGTTTATTGAGAGTCAGAGAGCTATGCTGTTTATTGAGAGTCAGAGAGCTATGCTGTTTATCGAGAGTCAGAGAGCTATGCTGTTTATCGAGAGTCAGAGAGCTATGCTGTTTATTGAGAGTCAGAGAGCTATGCTGTTTATTGAGAGTCAGAGAGCTATGCTGTTTATCGAGAGTCAGAGAGCTATGCTGTTTATCGAGAGTCAGAGAGCTATGCTGCTTATTGAGATTCAGAGAGCTATGCTGTTTATTGAGAGTCAGGGAGCTATGCTGCTTATTGAGAGTCAGAGAGCTATGCTGTTTATTGAGAGTCAGAGAGCTATGCTGTTTATCGAGAGTCAGAGAGCTATGCTGTTTATTGAGAGTCAGAGAGCTATGCTGTTTATTGAGAGTCAGAGAGCTATGCTGTTTATTGAGAGTCAGAGAGCTATGCTGTTTATTGAGAGTCAGAGAGCTACGCTGCTTATTGAGAGTCAGAGAGCTATGCTGTTTATTGAGAGTCAGAGAGCTATGCTGTTTATTGAGAGTCAGAGAGCTATGCTGTTTATTGAGAGTCAGAGAGCTATGCTGTTTATCGAGAGTCAGAGAGCTACGCTGCTTATTGAGAGTCAGAGAGCTATGCTGCTTATTGAGAGTCAGAGAGCTATGCTGTTTATCGAGAGTCAGAGAGCTATGCTGCTTATTGAGAGTCAGAGAGCTACGCTGCTTATTGAGAGTCAGGGAGCTATGCTGTTTATTGAGAGTCAGAGAGCTATGCTGTTTATTGAGAGTCAGAGAGCTATGCTGTTTATTGAGAGTCAGAGAGCTATGCTGTTTATTGAGAGTCAGAGAGCTATGCTGTTTATTGAGAGTCAGGGAGCTATGCTGTTTATTGAGAGTCAGAGAGCTATGCTGTTTATTGAGAGTCAGAGAGCTATGCTGTTTATTGAGAGTCAGAGAGCTATGCTGTTTATTGAGAGTCAGAGAGCTATGCTGCTTATTGAGAGTCAGAGAGCTATGCTGTTTATTGAGAGTCAGAGAGCTATGCTGTTTATTGAGAGTCAGAGAGCTATGCTGCTTATTGAGAGTCAGAGAGCTATGCTGTTTATTGAGAGTCAGGGAGCTATGCTGTTTATTGAGAGTCAGAGAGCTATGCTGTTTATTGAGAGTCAGAGAGCTATGCTGTTTATCGAGAGTCAGAGAGCTATGCTGTTTATTGAGAGTCAGAGAGCTATGCTGTTTATTGAGAGTCAGAGAGCTATGCTGTTTATTGAGAGTCAGAGAGCTATGCTGTTTATTGAGAGTCAGGGAGCTATGGTGCTGATTGAGAGTCAGAGAGCTATGCTGTTTATTGAGAGTCAGAGAGCTATGCTGTTTATTGAGAGTCAGAGAGCTATGCTGTTTATTGAGAGTCAGAGAGCTATGCTGTTTATTGAGAGTCAGAGAGCTATGCTGTTTATTGAGAGTCAGAGAGCTATGCTGTTTATTGAGAGTCAGGGAGCTATGGTGCTGATTGAGAGTCAGACAGAGGAAACCTGTATCAGCAATCGTGTACAGTAAAGGGGGCCTATGATGCTTTTTGGTTTTTCCCTTTTTCTTTAGTCTGTTGCTCGTCAGCCTGCATGACTGGAATTACTACAGTTTGAAATCTATGAGATGGTTCAAACATTACATCACTAGCTCCTGAAATAGAATATTTATGAAACATGCTCAAGCACAGAGCTTCTTGTTGTATCTTGTCATAAAATCTCATCAGCTTTGTCGTTCTCTCTCCATCCGGGGTCGACCAGAGGAGAATGGGTTCCTCTCATGAGCCTGGGTTCATCTCAAGGTATCGTCCTCTTACCAAGGGAGTTTCTCCTGCCACTGTTGCCTCTGGCTTGCTCTAGTGTGGCTTGGACCTGAATACCCTTTCTTACGACTCTTTTTTTCTACCCTTCTTTTTTCCCATTTTCAAAAAGTACTATACCAAAAAATGTTGATTGATTAATTGTAGTTACGGTCTGCAAAGTTATAACCCAAGGTACACACCAGAGCTGCCTTATTGCCCGAAGTACCACTCTTAAACATTTTGCACCAGTCTAACTTGTGGAGTGGGATTAGGTCTACCAACTTGTTCTACCTGGCTTTCAGGATCGGACTCTGGCTCAAACTGATACAGCAAAACTTACCATTGAAAGAACAGCCACAGCGGTGTGTGAGCATGATGCTTGGGGCATGATGCAACTCTGGCAGTTGACCGATCAAAACAAAGCTAACCAATCAGAGCACAGTGGGCTCATCAGGATGTGATAAATAAACAGGAGTGGTCTAACAGAGAAAAAAATATTGTATTTTTAGAAAATTGGGGCAATTAAATTTATTCTAGTAGACCACAAAAAACTGAGAATCCATTTTAAAGCCCAGCAAATCAAATGTTTTGGTTTGTAATGCTAAGCATTTTAAAGTACTGTCTTATAAACACCTTTGTTTCCCAATATTTTCGAGTATGAGAAGGAAACACGTCAGGTCGCAATGATTTCTGGGCATGTTCTTTTGCTAAAGTCAGCATTGGTGTTAGCTAGATCCTGTTTGAGCCCTTCTGAGGGCTCATCTAACAACCCTCACGTGAGCTAATAAAATACTGGAACAGCCCTAAAGATGGCGCTGTGGATTCCCCCAAGGAGAAATGATGAGGCCAAGTGGACGAGGGCTTGCTGCAATGGGGGGGTTGACATTCTATTTGTCTTCGAATGTCTTACTGAGCTTTCACATGGTATCCACATACGGACACATAATAAACAACCAGGCAAGAATTTACATGAACAAAAAAAATATATTCATTTTTGTATTGCCATAGAATACGTCATATAACGTGTCTGCCTTGTCACCGTGTCAGATTGAAGGTGAAGTCTGTAAGAGGACACAATAGTCAGAAACAACAGAAGTGATGATGTATTAGTCCAAAACAAACTTAAAAATTAAAAAATAAATAAATAAATAAAATCACAGAACATCCATTTATGCCCACTATGTTCCGTATCCTTTTAAGTAACATCAGAAAGGCTATCTGCTATGGAGGCTAGTAGAGAACTGCCCAGTAGAGAAGTTTCAAGTCAATACAAGATTAAGACTAAGCTCAGTGAACAAAAATATATTTGGTTTTAGTTGGCTGTCTACAATTCTGAAGCCTTACATCTCTGTTTCAGCTGCATCTATTTGGTGGACTCGATGGCCTTTTTATGCTTTAGTAAGAGTTTCTCTTGTCCCCTGGTCAGTGGCCAAGGGGAATATGACCCAGCAGTCTTCGCTCCAGACACTTTTGGAGATGTCGCTCCCTCTCTCTTTGCCCACAACTTATCACAGCACCAGGAATTTATTACACCACTGCTGCTATACGGTTTCCTAACGTATAAAAATATAACACCAAGCATCTCAAAGCTTTAGTGCCAGCACAAGCTCAGACTTGTTTAGATCTCCGCTGGCTTCACATTGATTCACTCAGATTAACGCTGTAGCCTAACATACCAATAAATTAGTATAAACAGTGAAGAGCAGTAGAAGCCTCTAACTGTGTTACAATAAATAGCCAGTCATTTTTGACCATAGTAAAATAAGAGTTTGAGCCCCGAGCCGATATTCAGCATTTTTCAGATTTAAGAAATCAGCTTATGAACTTGTTTCTTTGCTAACGAAAGCATCTTTTATTAATTATGTATATATATATGAGACAACAGCAATCAACAAAATACATGTCTGTAACCAATCCTTATATCTCTTTCACAGCTCTACTGGATTGGTAGAAATGTGGATGACACATCGAGTACAACCAACCAGTACTTCTGTAGTCCGTCTCTGTGTCACATCCATGTTCAGTAAAATCCAATCAAACATGCTGTTCAGTTTAGTGAATGAAGAAGCACCTGCTTTGCTTTTGATATACAGAGAAGTTGTGTGAGCAAGAGTTCAGGACATTTTCATTTATATCTAGTTTTTATACAGTGTCTAGTCTGTATCTAGTCTTTATACAGTGTCTAGTCTGTATCTAGTCTTTATACATCTCTTAGTCTGTATCTAGTGTTTATACAGCATTTAGTCTGTATCTAGTCTTTATATAGTGTCTAGTCTGTAGCTAGTGCTTATACAGTGTCTAGTCTGTATCTAGTCTTTATACAGCTCTTAGTCTGTATCTAGTCTTTATACAGTGTCTAGTCTGTAGCTAGTGCTTATACAGTGTCTAGTCTGTATCTAGTCTTTATACAGCGCTTAACATGTATATTGGCTTTATATAGAGTTTAATCTGTATCTAGTCTTTACATAACACTTAGTCTGTATCTAGAGTTTATACAGTGTTTAGTGTGTATCTAGTCTTTATACATTGCTTAGTCTGTATATTGGCTTTATACTGCATTTAGTCTGTATCTAGGCTTTATACAGCGCTTAAGTCTGCATACACATCGTTTAGTCTGTATCTAGTCTTTATGCAGTGCTTAGCCTCTATCTAGTCTTTATACAGTGCTTAGCCTCTATCTAGGCTTTATACAGTGTTTAGCCTCTATCTAGGCTTTATACAGTGTTTAGGCTGTATCTAGTGTTTTTACAGTGTTTAGTCTGTGTCTAGTGTTTTTACAGTGTTTAGTCTGTGTCTAGTCTGTATACAGCACTTAGTTTGAATCTATTCTTTATACAGTGTTTAGTCTGTATCTACTTTTTAAAAAAGTGTTTAGTCTGCGTCTAATCTTTATACAGTGCTTAGTCTGCATCTAGTTTTTAATACAGTGTTTAGTCTGTATCTAGTTATTATACGATGTGTAGTCTGTATCTACTCTTTATACAGTGTTTGGTCTGTGTCTAGTCTTTATACAGTGCTTAGTCTGCATCTAGTTTTTAATACAGTGTTTAGTCTGTATCTAGTTATTATACGATGTTACGACGATAAAAATTGTGTAACATAAATGTATGATTTTTTTTTAAAGAATTATTTTACTAAGCGTGAGCTATTTATCTTAATTTTAATTGTTTCAACTTTTACCTATACTGTCTAATGTTCCAACATTCATTTAATATACAATGTGAGTAAGAGATGCATTACAAACCACAAACAACACTTTTCATTAATAGCAATGACAAAGCTTATCTGTAAACTAGTGTATTTACATGTAGCAATCAAAATATTTTTGATGTACAAATTAAGCCAGAAACATACTCAATGCAAGTACATGAACACAAATGACAACGATCAGATAATGTATTTTAAACGCAAAGCCCTTCTACAAACACACTGATCATTTTTATGTTACTCTGGTGGTTAAATCACTCAAAATACACAAACACTTAATATTCAACAGACCTGAATGTCGGGAAAAAAAGAAAAGGAATAAGTTTATTTACAGTAAACAGAGCATTCAGCCATTCAAATGTCAGTCACTCACCCACAGAGCTGAAGCGTGATGAGCCTACTCCACATTATTAACAGAAAGCCAATACAAACTGATTGCTTTAACACCTGCTGTAACACAAAGCTGCTGCACCTGTGACAGCTAGGGCTTTGACCTTGTGAGAAGCTGGTTACATTTTACAGGATCACCAGCACATCATAATACGAGACTCGCACACAGTAAAGACAGGAGTATCTCCAGTAAAGCACGAAAGACAGAGGAAGAAAACATGGCCTCTCTAGCTTTCATCCTATAATATTAGCATTAACATTAGTAATGCTGTTCGGAAACCAAATACAGTGCTGTTCATGTAGCCTGCAAATTCTTTTAACAGGCAGCAACTACAGCTATTGATATGAATGTTAGAACATTACTGATTTATTTGCATCCAGCATTAGTAAGATCAGGTACTAATATTTACCTCTGGAACACAAATGCCCTTCCAACTCCTCCCAAAAGCATACAGTGAAGCTCCCTCAGATCACGCTTCAGAGTGTCCCATTCTATTGGTAATGCTTTTCCATTAAGACTAAACCAGATGCATATCGCCAGAACTTCAACCCTGCAACCAACTGCATGTTACATGTTACAAGGGGAACATAATTGCTGCTGTTTAATTAGATTTACTGTAGCCCAGTATATGAAACCTAATAACTGTACTCTTTGTGACACAGCTGTTCCAACTTATCAAGCCTCAGAAAAACAGAATGTCCAAACTAATCCTCCAAACATGGTGGAGGTGGCTCACTTATATGTGATGTAAACAGAAAGCCGTACAGTGACAGCATTGTGTCTTAAAGTGTATCTATTATACTGTATAGAGATGGACCGATCAGTGTTTTTGAGGCTGATTCTGATCACCTATCACCTTTCAGTGTGATCGGCCAACAGCCCATACCGATAGAGGGCGGGGCTATATGCCACAGCAGGGATACACGTAGTTATTAGCGCAAGCAAGTCATGAAGCATGGTCTGAACTGGTTTATTACCATTTTTAACGAGCTCATGTGAAACAGCATAATATTTTTAACACAATTAGCAGTAGATAAACAAATAAATCAAACAAATATCCCCAATACTGCAATCATTACATTTAGACCCTTAATTTAAAACGAAAAAAAATAAAACTGCAGTCATTAAATGCAGACTCTGTGTTATTTTAAACAAAAAACTGTAGTCATTAAATGTAGATCTTGAATTGTTGCTGCTGTTCTGTTCGTACCAGTCAGATCTGGTCTGCATGGTGTTCTGGGTTATTAGTTTTGTGCTAGCTGCGCGTGCTAGCTCTGCTGTTTGTTGATACTCACTGTATTCAGCTGTGTGGTGTCTCTGAAGTGTCGTATCAGATTTGTAGTGTTAAATGTCTTTGCCTTGGTTCCCCAACGAGACACGGTGATTTTACTAATTTTACAAATTGTCCTGGACGAGTCTGTGTCACATACGGCAACAAACTGCCAGACGGACAGCACATGAACGCAAACTGTTCTCGTGAGGCCGCTGCTTTAGTCAGACTGTCGAAAATGAAAGATTATGTATTTCCACCTAGCGGTTCAGATAGGAACCTGCAACCTGACCGGAGGGGAAATTAATCTAATTTGTTTAATGCCATCGATCAGCTCTCGGGATACTGTATATCTATTTTTTTAACTGATGTAAACAGTCTGCAAAGTTATAAAACCCAAAGTACATGCCAAACAGAGAAACAGTCTCCCACAGAAAGCACTTTTTTTAGCTGCCTGAAATGCCTTGTTAGAATTCCAGCCCTTCGCCCTGTTACAAGGTGACATCATCTTGTAACACACTACTTTCTGCCTGCCTTAGCATCAAGGCTGGCACACCTTCACACAACGTACAGCTGAAACAGTAAACGCCCTGCTCTAGCTTGCAAGTGGTTCTACCTGACTTGCAAGATCGGACTCTGGCTCAAACTGATATGGCTGAACGCCATTGTAAGAACATCCACGGCAGAGTAGGGACGACACTTGTTGCAGGATGCCTCTTTGGTGGTTGACCAATCAGAACAAAGTGGGGAGGCTAATCACAGTGGGATCGTAGGGAGCCCGGGTTTAAAGATACAGTAGTTCAAACAGAGCGTT
This sequence comes from Megaleporinus macrocephalus, assembly GCA_021613375.1. Lineage (NCBI taxonomy): Eukaryota > Metazoa > Chordata > Actinopteri > Characiformes > Anostomidae > Megaleporinus > Megaleporinus macrocephalus. The sequence goes on from CM038717.1 coordinate 9,445,059, forward strand.
TAAGACAGAGAATGAATGCAGGTGTAGAGTATGAGAAAAAAACTGAAGCATGTAATCGTATTCTAGTAGACCTTAAAATATAATTATGAACATTGAAAATAAGCATAATAGGTATTTTATGTAACAAACATAAAACTCATCATCAAAGCATGTTGCGGTACTGCAGGGAAAAGAAACCAACTTGTGGTCCAACCACATTTGGAGGGATGCTTGGTTAAAGCAACACAAGACTGGTAACACAACATCTTATTGTTTCAGCTATGGGGAATTTACACCAGCATGGTAGCACTACCATCAGCCACAGCTACTCCAAAGAGCTCCATGAGAGACCATGCTATGATAGAAAAGACATATCTGTAGACTTTCTTTTTAGGCTGTGCAACCATTTTTAGTTCAATGTCTTAATGCTTTTTTAGACGCAGAGACGATTTTCCATGTAAAGCAATCACACCAGCTGCAATCCTGCCCCTCTCACCCAGTCACAGCTGGACACAGAGGAGCCCAAACACCTTAAAAACAGCGAGCACACGCCAACATCACCGTCACATTTCAGATCCAGTCCAAATCCAGACTGAGGGGGGTAGAGAAATCTAATCACAATCAGAGCAACACTACACGAGAAATACAAGCCATAGCTGCAATGACATGACAGCTGTAGCAGGAGTAACAGTTATAGGTGACATGGACGAAAAACACAGCGAACGTAAAGTGACAGCTCGAAATTCTCAATTCAGGGGACCCTCTTAAAATAATCAACACACCAAGCTAACTACTCGCGTCGACATTTCTCTCAAAACCAGGCAATAACAGGACAAAAAGCGAAGGCAGTCTTACCTCTCTTCCCTGTGTCATTCACACACACACCCAGTCAGACTTCGGTAGTTAGCTAGCTAGCTTAGCCAGCCAGCTAACAGACCAGAAACGGTTCTTATAAATGGGTCATTTCGGGCGGCACGCCAAGTCTGCGGGGTTTGGTTAAGAGTAAATATAAGCCACAAGGACCAACTAGCAATGACAGAGTTTAGTTTTGCGTTTTCGTTCTTGAAACGAGGCTTAACTGCTCCCAGGTTAGCCGGTAGCTTTAGTGAGAACAGCCGTGACTGTTGCCATGAAGAGCGGCTCCATGGCAGCGATGAACGACTCTGTGAACGACTCGGTTCCTTTGAGTCGACACTCTTCAATAAATCTGTCGAACCGATTCACAAGCCAACTGAATCAACTTCAATGTTACATAACCGCTGTGTCTCCCGACTTATCAGGTGGTGCTTATTTATAAGTAGCCCAGAGACAGCAATTCATGCTCAGGACTACTGTAATATCATGCCCAGTTCAAGTACTAAACAGTGAAAGTATTTCAATTAACAACCATATGAAAATGTTGAGGCGTCCTAGCTTTCCTATAAACTTAAATTGAAGTATGGTTATTTTTGTATGTGCATCAATAATGTTAACCAATAATATCATATATAACATCAGATTTTGCCTGCCAGTCTCCAACCACCCCTACTTTATCAACCCAGTGCTTATAGGTCCTTATATTTCAATAATACAAGTTCATAAGAACTGACATACCGTGAAAGACTGTTGTTCGTCCAAATACAAATCCTGCATTTACAGATGAGATTGATAAAAACAGGCTGATTCCAAAATTCCCAACTCTTACATAACAGTCTTGGCTCATTAATATTTACACATCCAAAAAGATTTACATACAACAAAGGAAGAGCAGTTAGCCCTCTGAGGCACAACCTGTGTCAAAGGTGACCTGATTGAGTGAAAAGCATTATTGTCAGGATGCTCCAGCAGGAACCTGAATAAACCTCAGTTAGTTCAGAACGCTGTAGCTGGAGTAATTCCATCTCTTCTCCCTGTTACGAGGTGACATCATCTTGTAACACACTCCCTACTGCCTGCCGACCATTTGCAATAATAGTGTGCAATACCTCCTCAGTTAGATTTTTCTTTTTCTTTATTTTGTACATTGGATTTCTTAATGTATATTCCTTTCATATGTTTCTTGTGTGTTTACTGTGATGATGCTACTGGAATCTATCTATCTATCTATCTATCTATCTATCTATCTATCTATCTATCTATCTATCTATCTATCTATCTATCTATCTATCTATCTATCTATCTATCTATCTATCTATCTATCTATCTATCTATCTATCTATCTATCTATCTATCTAAAGGCTGGCATACCTTTACACAACATACAGCCAAAACAGTCAAATCCAGCAGTCTGAAATGTCCTGCTCTAGCTTCCAAGTGGTTCTACCTGACTTGCAGGATCAGACTCTGGCTCTAACTGATATGGCTGAACTGACGCCATGAATATGTATTAGTATCAGCCTATTCTCCAATTCAGCCGATCCCAAGAGCCGACCAATGGCGTTAAACACATGAGCTTAATTTCTGTTTTTCCAGCTAGCCTTTCATCCAGGTAGAGGAAACCTCCGGCCAGCTTCCTGCAATTCCTATCTGAACCACTAGGTGGAAATACACACTTTTTCATTTTCCACAGATTAACTAAAGCTTATAGAAAGCATGTCGTCTGACTAGCAGTGTTTTACCGTATGTGTCGCAGACTCATCCAGGACGTTTTTAAAATGTGTAAAATCAGCGTGTCTCATGGGAACCAATACAAAGACATCCTACAAGTACCTCGGGCTGTGGCTGGACAGCAAGCTAGACTGGACTGCTAACACTGAGCACCTGTACAGGAAAGGACAGAGTAGGCTGTACTTTCTGAGGAGGCTGCGGTCCTTTGGAATCTTCAGGAAACTCCTGTGGATGTTTTATCAGTCTGTGGTGGCCAGTGTCCCGTTTTACACCGTGGTGTGCTGGGGAGGCAGCACATCCAAGAAGGACACATCCAGGCTGGACAAACTGATCAGGCAGGCTGGCTTAGTGATCGGCCTGAAACTGGACTCTCTGGTGACGGTGGCAGAGAAGAAGACAATGGACAAACTTCTGGACATTATGGACGATGCCAGTCATCCTCTGCACACCGTCATCAGCAACCAGAGGAGTCTGTTCAGTGACCGACTGCTCCTACCCAAGTGCAGAACCAACAGACTCAAAAACTCCTTTGTCCTTCATGCCATCAGACTGTACAACTCCTCTCTGCAGGGGAGGAGGGGTCACAGGAGGACAGAGGATGGGAAGGAGCAGTAGACTGATAATAACACAACCGGACTAAGTGCAATAACACTAGTGTTAACTGTTAACACTAGTTAACAGTTAATATTAAAAAAGTGCAATAATAGCGTGCAATTACATCCCCAGTTAGATTTTTCTTTTTCTTTATTTTGTAGATTGGATTTCTTAATTTATATTCCTTTCATATGTTGTGTGTTTACTGTGATGATGCTACTGGAATCTTAATTTCCCTGAGGGAACCCTCAAAAAGGGATCAATAAAGATCTATCTATCTATCTATCTATCTATCTATCTATCTATCTATCACTACTCTGATATGACACTGCACGCAGCTGAATATAGTGAGTATCAGCAAACAGCAGAGCTAGCCCGCACAGCTAGCACAAAACAAACAACCCAGAACACCATACAGACCAGATCTGACCGGTACGAACAGAACAGCAGCAACATCTTCTACATTTAATGATTACAGATTGTCATTTAAAATAACACAGAGTCTACGTTTGATGACAGCAGTTTACTGCATTTATTTAATTAGTTTTTTTTGTTTTAAATTAAGGGTCTAAATGTAATAATTGCAGTATTTGGAGATATTTGTTTGATTTACTTTGTTTATTTACTGTTAATTTAGTTAAAAATATTATGCTGTTTCATATGAGCTGATTAAAAATGGTAATAAACCAGTTTAGACCATGTTTCATGACTTGCTTGCGCTAAAAACTA